>VDFB02206174.1:0-169778 GCA_007258455.2 Sequoia sempervirens
TCTGCACAATTTCTTTCTTCAAATGTGATTCAAACTAAGCTTCACAATTCCTTCATGAAATCTGCAAATATACTCTTTTATATCTGTATAAGTCTCATCACACATATGATATATAACTGCTGCAAATTCTTCCTTATTCTGTCCTTTATACAACTGAAAATCTGCTCCACAAACTCTCTCTAAATCTGAAAGTATTTCTTTGATTATTTTGCATATATCCTCCTTTTAAATCTCCACATGAGACGCTGGTATTAGAATGATATTTTCTTTTACATATCACACTCTCACACTTCTTAATCTGCACTTTTAGATGATATTCATTGTCATGTCCCCCTTGCTGTCTTGTTTTACACAGCCTTCTTTTACACACCTGATTGTGACTTAGAGTTGTTCCACACAGCACATACTTGCTTGTGTTTTGATGATATAACTTTTATTTCTCCACACAACACTCTCTACTTCAGATATAGCAGTTATTCCATGCTACACTCACACATACAGCATGTGCTTGAATGATATTATCTTTATTCACACACAGCCTCACACAACTACTCCATACACAGTATACTTCTTAATCTGCAATTTGATGATATAACCTTTATTCCCTTTCCCGACACTGAAAATCTTCAATCCCCATCAAAGGTGATATTCAATAAACATCCATGATTCAACACTCTTTACAACCTCTTTATATTCTGAGAATTCTTCTTTCAATTCACTTGCTGAAGTTCGAATAATATAGCCTTTTTACACACCTACAACACTCTTTTACAACTCAAGGATGAAGCGTTTTATCCCATATACTACACACACAGCACACTCTTTATTTACTTTTTCTCTGATTTTTATATGCCTTCAATGAGGGTGATCGACGCACCCTTTCATAATGACTACCTCCTTTCACAATGGATGCAACACTTCAAATATATTGCTGTTCCTTCACAAATAAAAATATTAATTGCTTCATATAAATATTCACATCTTTTCATTGTATGAAGCGCTGCCTTTTATTCTTTTATTAATTGCATCATTTAAAAGTAAACTATCTGCTTTTTATTTAATTGCACCACTTCATTATCGTGCCTTTTCAAATATCAACAGCAACGATTAAAGTTTTACTAAAGACATTTTGTCTTACATGGATAAGACTTATTTTGTCTATTCTTAATTCGTCTTTGTCTGCCTTAAGTCATTCGCTGCGCCCTTTATTTTTGTCTCTATTCAATTTTGTTTTACTTAAATATTTGTCTTGATAAGATCGCACCTCTTCCTCAACCAAGAATAAGACAAAATAGCACGTTGTTGACGACTTGTAAATAAGACAAATTTTGTCTTATATAGAGGATTCGCACCACTTTAATTGGAGTCATTAAATAGGACGATTAATATATGATTTCCTTCATTGAATTAATCACAGCCTTTAATAGGTTACCCTTTTTTTTTTTTTGTCTTTTCCTTGTTTGTCTTATATGCCTCTTTTGTCTTATATGCCGCACTCGGAGATTTAATTGCTGCTTCATATTCTCTTATAGAATGATTGTTGTCACTAAAAACTTTATCACTGTCCCTTGAGAAATAAATCTGATTTAGTTTGACTTAATCAAATTTCATGGTTTTTGTTTTGCTTTTTAATATTTCTGCACCATGTTTAATTATTAAACCTGTTCTATTACTTTGGAGATTAGATGTATCTTCAATCTGAACATTAATAAATCTGAATGTTCTGAACATTAATAAATCTGAATGTATTCTGAACCAGCAAACTTGAACTTTATGATGAAGCCAATCTGATCTGACTATCGATGATCTGAATGTGTTCAGAACCAGCAACTTTGAACTTTATGGTGATCTGTTTAAGTCTTTATATAATGAAAATTATGATGCTCTAATATGATTCATATGTTCCAACAGTGATTTTACCTTCACATCAATGACGACATTTGTCTTCATATTTGACATGAATGACAACATCTCCAACACATTAGGGTTTCAAGAATTCTTCAAAGGATTTTCCATGACTAGAGTGGAATCATCGTCAAAGCCCATTGTTAAATTGGCTATTTTTATCCCATCCTATTTTTAGCCATCATCATTTTTTAAGAGAATCATAATTTGAGAATTCTATTTTAGAAACAGTAATTTATGAATTGGCTATTTTTAGACAACCTTCTAGAAGGTTTGTTTTTAGTTGATAGTTATTCTTATTAGAAATCTATTTGAGGATTTTCTTATCTTAAGTTTGAAATATATGGACAAAATTGTATCATAAGTGTGCTTTATGTTAAGGAAAATATTCTTAGCTTAGAAATTCTAGTTAGATGTTTATTAACTTTTTGTATGAGTTTTCTAAACCATTATAGATAAGTGCTATTCGCAATTAGTCTTCCAAGAGTAATTTTATGTCTATTTGCTGCTAAGATTGCTGTTCAAAGAGTTTTCTGATTTTTATGTTCAATTGTCTTGTGAGTTAAGTATAATTTAGTAATTATTGTAACGTTTTTATTGCAATCTTTATTAAAGGAGGTTTTCTAGCTTTGTATGCAACTCTTCGTATTCAATTTATTGTAATTCTGTGTTTAATTCAATTCAATCATGTTATACTTGTAATTTTCAGTCTTTGTGTTTAGCTGAAAGGTATGCGGATTTGTTAGCTGTTATAGGTCTTTTTTGCAATAGGTAGACAACAAAGCATAGTGCACCTGTGTTGAAACCCCTTGTTCCCTAGCTTGAGGAAGAAAAAGACAGGTTCTTCGTTAAGTTTGTTTGTATTTCATACTTATATCTTCGGTAGTCTAGGTTTTTATAAATTTCAATGTTATGAAACATATCATTTCCTTCACTATTTTCAAAAGAGTGCTTCCCCTCACAATTCAAAGAGGTACCTTACATGCTATTCTGTTTTGTGTTGCAGTGAAAGGTGCAAATTAAAACATGTTACCATTTTAATTTGTTTGTTTTGAAACAACTTCATTGAAACAATATGAGGTAAAACCTCTCTTTAAATTATGGGGGGAAGCCCCTTGAGATCTAAAACTACCCTAGACACTAAGATCTAGACAAAATATATAGTTATAAACTTATAAGTGCTATACAATATTCTTTGGATTTTTTTGGCATAAATGAAAATAACTACCTTTCCTCGTCTTTCTGCCGCAAGTATGAGTTCAAGACTGCTAATAGCTCTTGTCTCGCAAGCAATATTTTTAGATATTGAATGAAACCAACTCTAAGTACAAACCAGTCAACTTCCTACAGCCTCAAAAAAAGACCAGAAATCCAATACAAACAATATTTCAAAAGAATAACAACTAGGATCAACAAGATATAATTTGAAAAACTATATAGCTAGTTTGCATGAAAATTTAAAACTTAGGTAGATGTATGGCACCTTTACAAAGCCTGATGCATTGCTGGTTCTCATTTGATTAACCGATTTTATAAGCAATTTGGATTTGTTAATATCACTCATATCACTAATTTTTTATTACTTTGACTCTTTGATGCATATCAATTCAGAATAGTGATTTCGGAAAATTGGTTTGCTACAAAATATCCTTGATTTTAGCAATGCTAACTAGTTATTTTAATGCATTGAATGTATGTTTCCCTATGAGTAGGGATTTCCTTTTGTCATGAATTGAAAAGATGTATCTCACCAAATGAGACTGGTGAATAGGCGATTTGTAATGTTTAAAGAAAAAATATGTGGATTTTCCATAAAAGGGCAGGTTCTAGGCAGGTTTGGTTGTTAATGTGAGAAACCTGTTTCTAAAGTTAATTTAATTGTATGTAATAACTAGTCTATGAGAAAGTGTTTAAAGCCCATATGGTGCAAGCCCTAAAATTTATTGAAAACACAACATCCAGTCAATTTGGCAATTACAATTTGTTTACCAGTGTTTATACTGACACAGTCATATCAATGGAAGGATTAGGTACAGAAAGGTTATTTTATGTAGCTTTAACTAGCCTAGAAGACCTGATTTCTTCTTATGAAACATGCTCTTTGAGATGTAAAGCATTCCCTCGAAACTCATTAAACTTTGTTGAGGCCGTGCTGAAACTTGACATATATGATGAGATTTGTGGTGGATGTCAAGGTACTGCAGATTTGTGCATTTCTTTAAAAATAAATTTGGCAAAGTCCGTAAGCTTTTTAACAAACTGTAAGTGTGTAGAAACCCTAGTTTCCTCTGTTTCTCAAATCTGACAGTTTTGTTTGTCTTTTCTGACGTTTTTGGTTTTTTTGTAGTTTTTGGGTTTTTTGCATGAAATGAAAGAATTGCGATTTTGCAAGAATTTAAAATAAATCCAATAAAAATTCATTTAACTCTGAAACTACAGAATATACTGCAAATACTGAAGCCTGACTAATATATAAACTTCTGAAGACGATTACAATATAACCCAGTTACATGCAAATGAATTAAGCAATGATTTTTATGAAAACCTGGAGATAGCAGCTTGCTGGTAATTAGCTGAAATGGTACGGCTGTATGATATTTGTCCTTCTCCTCCTGTCTGGTAATCACAAATGACTTCCGGAACCCTAGCGCCTTCAATGATGCAATCTGGAGATCAAATAGAAAGGCGTTTCTCTTGCTTGGAGAAGTACGGCTTTGTGAAAAGGTACGGCCTGCTGTACAGAGGTACGGCTGAGCAGCAGCAGCATTAATTAAATGTACGGCCTCCAAAAATCAATGTCTAAACCCTCTGGAATGGGCGCCTTGATGAATGATTGTCTTCTGAAAGAATAAACTCTCTGAAACTCTGTAAATAGATAACCTCTGAAGATCAATGATTTCCTTTGGATGAAGAAACCTCTGCTGGCAATAAATCAAGTGTTATTTCACACCCTCTGAATTGCTTCCAATGGAGATGGCTCGTTCCCCAAGGAATTCGAACTTGAAACCCTAAAGTCTCTTGCTCAGATCAAAGTTGATCAACTTCAAAATCAATAATCATCATAATGGCACAAAACCCAATGCAACTGCACTATATTTCTCAAAAGTGTGATTTCCTCAATAATAGGGTTTTATTAAAATATTCAACTTTTAATTCTTTTAATATTTCCATAGTCTCAGCCAAATATTTTAATATAATTTTAAATGTCAATTTGGCCCCCTCTTTGATGATGGCGACCCCCTCAAGCAGAATCACTTAAGTTATAATTTAATATTATAACTTTATATTATAATCTTCAATTAATTAATATTTAATTAATACAATTAAATATTAATATTTCTCTCGTTACTCATCCGATGACTGATCCATCGTGACGAACCAGAAATGATTATGAGCAGCTGCAAGCCATGCGCTTTAAAATAGCGAGGGTCCCCATGGCCACTTGCCGAGGCGGCTAAAATAGCAACTTACGCAAAGTCTCCGTCGAGCCCAAGCGAAGCCCTCTTGATCCAAGCTCCACCAGCGAGGCCAAGCTCCGAAATGACCCTCTATCCAAACAATCAGCCTACAAGGGTCGTGTGATAGGCCAATCCTGTCCTCTGAGAGATGTCACTGAGAAGGGGACGTGACAGTCCGCCCCTCCTGAAATTACTTGTCCTCAAAGCAATCTCAATGCCGGATCTTGAATATCCTCGCTCCCATGCCAGCATCCTCCAGCGGGCAAAATCTCTCCATTTCACGGAGATATTCTTATTAGTCCTCTACGCCATTAAGCTCCTATACTCGAGGATTATTCCGGGTACTAAAATCAGCTTTTCCCTCATCATCTAAAAGGGAGGTAGAAGCTGCCAGAATGATTGCCACATGATGACTAGCGCCTTCTTGGTATTGATACATCGAAATACATTGTGTACCCTGCTCTCTGCTGGAAGCTCAAGCTCGTAAGCCACCTCACCAACTCTCCTCAGGATCCTGAAAGGTCCGTAATAACGTGGCTTAAGCTTCTCTGACCCACTCTTCCTAAGAGTGGACTGACGGTAGGGCTGCAGCATGAGGTAAACCATGTCACCGACCTCGAAATGCCTCTCCGTCCTCTTCTGATCCGCATACTATTTCTGCTGATTTTGTGCCTTGGCTATATTTTCCTTGAGAGCCCTCATAGTGTCCTGACTCTCCTGCAACCAACCTCCTGCACTTGGCACTCTACTGTCGCTCAGTAGCAAATCAAAACTTCGGCCTCATACCCCTTTAGCGCCATGAAGGGTGGCGCCGAATGGTCATATATGGAATCTTCGAGTTATAGCAATACTCACACAATGTATCCATTTGACCCGCCTTTGCTGCCACTTTATATAGTTTGGGGTAACCTTCCACCCACTTGTTCACAATCTCAGTCTGCCCATCAGTCTGTGGGTGGTAACTAGTGCTCGGAGTGAGCTCGGTCCCACAAAGTCTGAATACCTCCTGCCAGAAGTTACTCAGGAACCTACTATCTCTGTCGCTCACGATGCTCCGAGGCAACCCATGAAGTCTGAATACCTCGTGAAAGAATACCTCTGCTACCTGTGTAGCTGTGTAAGTCGTGGTGATCGGAAAGAAGTGGGCATACTTCGTAAGCCGATCCACAACTACATAAATGCAATCACGCCCTTGGGCTTTAGGCAAGCCAGTAATAAAGTTCATCGACAGGCATTCCCACTTCCTGTCAGGAATCGGAAGTGGCTGTAGTAAACCTGCCGGGTACATGTTCTGCTTGTTCTGCTGACAAACAGGGCACTCACGCACATATTGAAGAACATCTCCCTTGAGTCCTTTCCATGTGAACCTCTCCCGTATCTGCCTGTAAGTTTTGAAGTATCCGGGATGTCCTGCTGTAGGCATGTCATGAAAGGCCCGCATAACGATGTTCTTCACCTCAGAACCTGGGATCAAAAATATCCTGTTCTTGTAAATGATCAAGTCATTTACAAGCGTATACCTGGTATCAACTGCTGATCCCTCAACAATGCTGGAGGCCCAACTATCCTTGGCATACTCTGCCACTATCATATGCCTCCAATCCTCCGAGATATGAACCATAGTGCTCAAATACGGTCTACGTGAAAGTGCATCAACCACTACGTTCTGTGTACCTTTGATATATGAAATATCAAAGTCATAAGCCTGCAACTTACTGACCCACTTCTGCTGTCTGTCATTAAGATCTCGCTGCCCTAAAAAGTGTCTCAAACTGTTGTGATCAGTTTTAATGCAGAATTTGCTGCCAACAAGATACTGCCTGAATTTTGCTAAGGCATGCATAATCGCGACATCTCCTTATCATATATGCTATACAATCTCTCGGGTCCTCTGAGCTTGCGGCTCTCGTACACAATTGGGTGCTTGTCCTGCATAAGCACCGCACCAATGCCCTCACCTGATGCATCACATTGAAGCTCAAACGGCTTCGTAAAGTCGGGTAGTGCCAAAACAGGGCATGTGGTCATCAACTCCTTGAACTTCATAAAACACTCCTGTGCCTCAGAAGTCCAAACAAATGCCCCCTT
The DNA here is from genome assembly GCA_007258455.2 of Sequoia sempervirens. Lineage (NCBI taxonomy): Eukaryota > Viridiplantae > Streptophyta > Pinopsida > Cupressales > Cupressaceae > Sequoia > Sequoia sempervirens. The sequence continues at coordinate 7,452 of VDFB02206174.1, forward strand.
CTTCATTAAATCTGTCATCGGGGTTGCATGTCGTGAATAACCATTCACGAATCTGCGGTAGAATCCACATAAACCGAGAAACCCTCTCAACTGTGTCAGGTTTACCGGTGTAGGCCAATCAATAATGGCGCGGATCTTTTCAGGATCCATGCGCACTCCATCTGCACTGATAATATGACCTAGATAAAGCAATTCGGTCATTCCCAAGTCACACTTGGATTCCTTGGCGTACAAGGACTCCCTCTCCAAGATACTCAACACTGTCTCCAAATGAGCTAAGTGCTCCTGCCATGTCCTGATGTATATGAGAATATCATCGAAGAAGACTAACACAAACCTCCTCAGCAATGAGTGAAAAACTCTGTTCGTCATAGACTGAAAGGTGGCTGGCGCATTAGTGAGCCCAAATGGCATCACTACGAACTCAAAGTGCCCACAATGACATCTGAAGGCTGTCTTCTCTATGTCCTGCTCTCGGACTCTGGTCTGATGATATCCCGATCGTAAATCAATCTTAGTAAAGTAACATGCCCCATGGAGCTCATCAATAAGCTCATCAATCCTCGGTATCGGGTATCTATTCTTGATTGTCCTCTTATTCAGGACCCTGTAATCAATGCACATATGTAACGTTCCATCCTTCTTCACCAAAACAACCGAAGAAGCGAACGGTGATTTGCTAGGTCGAATGTGACCCATAGCAAGTAACTCCTTTATTGTCTTTTCTATCTCATCCTTTAATCTTTTAGGATGCCTGTAAGGAGTTATCATCACGGGCTTAGCGCCCTCCTCGAGCTCAATAATGTGCTCTATGCCTCTGTCTGGAGGTTTACCTAGCGGAATATCACTGAACACCTTGTCATGCTTGTTTCTCAACTTCTGAATGTCCGGATGATATTCGGTCTTTTGCTGTCCCTCCTATATAGGTGCTAAATGACACTCGGCAGCCCACTCTACCATGTCATGACGCATGAGCCACTCCATTCGGCGAAAAGAAATTGTTTAAGGTCGCTGTCCCGAATTGCTTTAAGTATGTGAGTCTTCCCGTCGACCTCAAAACGGATCTCCATGTCCTTGAGACGAAGTGTAACCTCCTCCAATGAATGTAACCACTTCATTCCCAAGACCAAATCAATGTCCCCCATATTAACAACGTAATAATCTGCCTTGAACTCATAATTGTTCAAGCGTAAAGGGAGATCCTTTATCATGTGTTCTCATCTCAATGTGTATCCATCTGCCACTTTGACTCTAATGCCCTCAAACTCTTCAGTGATGAGTCCACGTTTCTCAACGAATCTAGCATCTATGAAATTATGCGTGGCTCCTGTATCCAATAGGGTAATGACCCTCTGTCCTGCTAACACACCACGAATCCGGAAAGAACCCTCTTGCTGGATGCTAGATAAATGGGCCTCCTGTATCTGAAGCTCAGGCTCTATCTCTACTCTAGGCTCTGGAGCCTCTGACTCTGAATCATCGGAATGCTCTTGCTGTTCGGAATTTTCTGATTCGGAGTCCTCGTAATACACCCACATCACACGATTTTCCTTGCCCTTAGGTCTTAGAGGACAATCGTGATTGGCGTCATATGGTCCTTTACAGTAGAAGCAAAGCTTCTTCCTGCGAAGGTCATTAAGGGCCTCACGATCCAAAGGTGGGGCTGCTGATTTACCTTTTGAATCGTTCCTAAAGTCTGATTTTTCTTTATTAAAATCAGATTTATCCTTATTTCTGTTAAAGCCCTTGTTATCCCTAAATGATGAAGAACCTCTGGAGTTAAATCTGCTGGAAGGTGCTGCTAGCTCCATACTCCGAGCTTTCTTCATCGCCTCCTGTAACGAAGGAGGATCAAAGGCTTTGATCCAACCTCGTAATGGCTCTGTCAAGCCCTCCATGAAGAGTACTACCAAACGCCTCTCTGATATGTTCGGAACCATGACGGATAGCCTTTGAAAGTCACCGATATAAGTCTCTAGACTGCCACTCTGCCTCAACTGTGCCAAGTCTCTGAAGTAGGTTTCCGGATCCTTCCTGTCAAACCTCTCAACCAATCTATCCACGAACTCCTGGTATGTAGTGATCCTGTCATGCTGTAAAGTCACCATACTGTGGTGCCACCAGTCGTAAGCCACTCCCTCGAGATGCAGTGTAGCATATCTAATAGCGTCTCTCTCAGCCATCGGACGCAAAGTGAGGAATGTATCAAGCTTGCTAATCCAAGCTTGGGCTGTCATCTTACCACTACCATCGAACATCACCAGATTAAGCCTGTTTGTTGCATGTTTCAAATCACTGTTCTGGTGTCTAGGTCTCCAATCCTGTCGAGCCCTGTTGTGTTCTCTCCTCTGAGTGATAAAACGGTCAAAGGTAATCCTCTCTCTGACCGCAGGCGGTACCAACTCCCATTCCTCGTTCGCTGCCATAAGATTATCAGCGAACAAATCATCCTGCTCCTCACCTGGTATAGCCTCATCGGGCTCCTGTCTCGTGAAAGTAGGCCTAGTAGGCCTATCTGCTGTCCGTGACACTGTCCTAGGAGCTCTCCGTGACCCTCGTGATCACTTCGCCATCGCCACGATGTGGTGACGGGTCTCCTCGGTGGCTTCCACTGCAGCTAAGCACGCTAATTCGGCCAGAATACATCACTGAACGCTGCTGTCCCGCACGTAAGATCTTTGAGTGCATGCAAGACCTCTCGTGATCGTCTCGACCTCAAGTATTCCGTGGGGATCTTCGTTCTAGGTATAACTGTTTCATACCTATGTTTTCTCGTCACTGCATAAACCGGCAAGGTTTTCAATCAAGGCACGTCTGTGAGTATAGTACCTGTATGTATCAAACTCCTCTGGCTGCATATGATGGCTAAACCCTCAGGATGGCAGGATTTAGCTCTGATACCACTGTAGAAACCCCTGTTCCCCGTTTCCTGAATCTGACTAACTTTTGGTTTGTTTTTTGCAGTTTTTGATTTTTTTGGGTTTTTGTGCAATACAAGAAAGATTGCGATTTTTGCAAGAATTTGGAAATAAATTCAAATTAAATAAATCTATTCTGACAACAGTAGTATTTGATGCCAATACGAATACCAGTCTATTATTTGTCCTTCTGGAATGATTACAAAAATTGTTCTACAAACATGCAATATAAAATAAGGATTTTTATGAAGGAAAACCTGGTAAAAAGCAGCAGGCTGATCTGATGTATTGATAGTACGGCTGCAAGTAAGTGTCTTCTCCCTCTGAATAATGATTGCAAACAGCTCCAGACTCCTAGGCGCCAGGTGAGATGAAGATTGCAAGCCCAAAGGTGAGGCGTCCTAACCCAGGTGAAGATCACGCCTTTTTGAAGGTAGTACGGCCTGACAAAAAGGTACGGCTGCAGCAGTAATAAATGCTAAAATGTACGGCCCCCTTGTAACCAATGTCTGGACCTCTGGATATGGTGCGCCCTGATAGAATGACTGTCTTCTGAATGAATAACTATGCTGAAACTCTGTAAACAAATATTCTCTGAAGATCAATGATTTCCTCTGGATGAAGAAACCTCTGTTGCAATAAATCAAGTGTTATTTCACACCCTCTGAATTGCTTCCGATGGAGATGGCTCGTTCCCCAAGGAATTCGAACTTGAAACCCTAAAGCTTCTTGCTCAGATCAAAGTTGATCAATTTCAAAATCAATAATCATCATAATGGCTCAAAACCCAATGCAAATGCACTATATCTCTCAAAAGTGCGATTTCCTCAATAATAGGGTTTTATTAAAATATTCAACTTTTAATTCTTTCAATTTCTCCATAGTCTCAGCCAAATATTTTATAATAATTTTAATAGTCAATTTGGCCCCCTTCTGATGATGGCGACCCCCTCAAATAGAATCACTTAAGTTATAATTTAATATTATAACTTTATATTATAATCATTAAATAATTAATATTTAATTAATACAATTAAATATTAATATCTCCCTCGTTATTCATCCGATCAATCCGTCTGAAGCTGACGAACACTGAAGTGATTCTGAACACTGCCAAAGCCATACTGCTAAAAATAGCAGGGGTCCCACGCTGACTGCCAGGAACTGCTAAAAATAGCAACTTCTGCAAGAAGTCTCCAATCGAGCCCAAACGAAAGCCTACTGATCAAACTCTGCTAACTGAAGCTGAGCCAAGCTCCAAAGTGACCCTCTATCCGTCCATTTCACGAGGGTCGTATGATAGGCCAATCCCTTGTCAGAGATGTCAACAGAAGGGGACATGACATTATTTTAAATAATTTTGATTGAAATATTTGAGCTTCAAATCTCTCTTCATTCTTGTTACTTTGACAATACGACAATAGTTAGTCTGCTATTAATACCATAATCTCAAATCAAATAGGATATCAACTTGCATATTAGATCTACCATAACAAATAAAGTTTTTGCATAGATAAAGAATATCCGTTGTTGCAATATCGTGCAACACATAATGCAACATTTAGAATATTGATTTTGCTCACCTTGAACAATTATTTAATCATTAAAAACATATCTAAAATAATTGACTAAAAATGGGATGTGACGTTGACCGCACTTCCTCTTCACGTGACTATAGGCCTTCCATTCTTATACTTACTAATGAAATCTCATCCTCTTCTACACCTTGTGCCTTTGTAGATGACTTGGATCCTTCCTTGTCATTGGGGTAAACCTCAATCAAATGGACCCACTCTTTCCCGAAATACCTATGCGTTAGGTCCCAAGGTTCTTTATGGTTGAAGCATAGTTGTTTCCTCTACAATTCATTGCTAGTCATGCCTCTTGACTGCTAATTTCTAAATGTGTGCCTTGTTCCTTGGGGTCCATTGGGTGGGAGAGTGTGCAACCCCTAGTTTCTGTTGAAAATAATTGTATGGTGTTCCCTGTTGTTGCTAGGTGTAGTGGTTTTCAAGCTTAGGAATTTTTTATGGCAGCTTGCAACAAGTTGGGTTCAAGAGCCTTAACTAGGCCTCAAAGGGGTTCTTCAGCCTTTCCATGAAAATAAATACTAGGTGGCTCTTTGATATATCGGGTGCCATCATTGCCACTCTTTGAAAATCAGCCACATAAACCTCTTTTGATTCTTGATGATTTAGCTATGCAAGCTCTTTGAAGTGCTCCTTAGAGTCTTGCCTCTCAAATCTATTTGTCAATGTCCTATGAAATTCTTTGTAGGTGGTGATATGACTATGCCTTTGAGTAAGTAGGTTGTGGTAACACCATTCGTGCTCAACCCCTTCTAGGTGAAGGATCACAAATTTTTTGCCTCCTCCTCGTACATTGGTCTCATTGAAAAGTACGTGTTTAGCTTTTGGATCCAAGCTCAAGTTGAGTTTTATTGGATCCATCAAACAAGGGGATAGTAGACTTTCCCAATTTGCTTTGCAAGTCTTTATGAGGCTTGTTCGAAGGGGTTCTACTTGCATTCCTTGTTCTTGGTTTTGAATTCAACATACAAAAATTCATGAAGGAAATATCTGCTTGAAATTTTGTACTCTTTGCCTTGTACTCTGTGATAGGTTCATTGTAGTCGTCTCATTTCCTATCATTTAGTTTTTATCAATTTGGGTGATGTCTGGAGCTATTTGTGGCAAGTTTTTGGGATTTCAAAGTTGTGATCCTACTCCTAAATAACAACAATGTAAATCAAACTAGGATGCAGTTGAAATCCAACATTCCTTACATTACTCTCCATTACTTTCTTTGAAACATAAAGATTCATGGTTGAAACAACAATCTACACTACTGCCAGTACAACACATGTATTAAATCAGAATTAAAGATGAATGTTCATCGATACAAAAAACAAGAAAACACACATGTTGGAATAAATGCTGAACAAAATTAAAGCTGAAAGGTAAATGCTTGAAAAGTAAACATTTTTATTTGATTTTAATTTTTTTTTATGATTTATTTAATACCTGCAGGTTAACAGAGACGGACAGGAAAACAATAACTATTCTAATTACATCACAGTAAAACAACTAATTTTTGTTACATAATAAAGAACTTTAACAAAAGAAAAGAGGTACCAAAAGATCGCCCCCTTTTGGTGGAGCGGGCCCAACTCCCTTTCTAGAAGGATCTTCCTAAGCTAACACAAAATTAGGAGAATTTTCTTCTTATTTTCATCCAATGGGACCTCATATGGTCATACTACAACAGGAGGAATGAAATTTCCCCCAGCAAAAGAATTCTTTAAAACAAAGAATTGTCTTTCTTATCTAATGGTTCCTTATTATATATTTGAGCCTTATTTCGTAATTGAAATGAACTGGATTGAAAACTAAACTGGATTGAATTTTTCCCTTATTTTATTCCTAGCAATCTTTTATTCCAACAAGAGACGCTAGCTATTCTAACCAAGATATACCCTTGATTAAAGGCATGAGGTCATTTAGGCATGACCTATATTAGGGGAAGCTTTCTTAAAGAAGAACTTCAGTTTTTTATATGACTCAAACCTCAAATTGGAAAGAATAGGGTGCGGAAAAACGGAATTGAAGTTAGCTAGGATTTTTATAATGATCATCTGGATAGTTGGAGTTGTTCAGCGTTGCCTTACTCTCCATGAGTTGTTTTATAATGGTACTCCAGAGCTCTGTGACCCACTTCGGAGCTAGTCGTCTTTCCTTCATGATTGGCTTTGGAGAGATCCAAAATGTTCAATCCTTAGATCCTGCAGCTGCTTTTGTCACAAAAGCACAAATATATATGCATAGAGGGAAAAAATCATAGAAACATTCAACCAGGTTCCACCTTTGAAAGAATAAGCATTAAAACACATTATCCATCTATTCTTAAAACAGTTATAGGTATTTAATAATGTATTAAATATACCAAGTCCATAGAAAATAGGGAAATGCAGCAATGTCTTTATGAAAATAAAAGATAACATCAAGATTCATCACTCTACATGAATAAAATCCAAATCTTCTTCTTGTTGATTTCCCATGTCTTTGTTTGCTTCAAGGCTTCGTTCTACAAGAACATGGCCTTGAGTAGTCTTGTACTTGCATCTAATTTCATTGGAATGTTTCAGTTTATTTCTGCAGATGAAGATGCCTCTTGTGCACAATTAGTAGAAGCCATAGTACCCTGATTGGTTTCTTTATTCTGCTTGCTCTGAATGAAGAGTTTGATGAGCTATTGCTGCCCCATCTTTTAGGGACTTCATTACCTTGAGAAATTCCTGCTTTTTATTGTTGTTTGGTATCTTTTGCTTTCTCTGTTTCCTCTAATAATACCTCACTTCCTTGTCACTTTTTGAAATGCGATAAAAATTAAGTAAAAATTTCTCTTGCAAGGTTCGACTATTAACAATCTGGTACCTATATCTGAGACAAAAACATAGGAAAATAGCCATTTCCTTTGGGCAAACCCCCTCAATGAATCTTGTATAGTGTGCATATTTGTATATCTTGTCTATAGTTTTTAGCCTAGGTTGTTTGGCTTAATTTTGGTTTAATTTAGATCTTAGGGAGCTTTTCCTCCTAATTTGAAGAATGGTTCTATTGTACACATTGTTCCATTTGTGTTTTCTTGTAAAAGACAAATTAAAATGCTAACATGGCCAATTTTTACCTATGATTTCTACTACAATCTCATGGATTGATTCCTTTGCTCTCTTTGGCTTCTCAGTGGGTATTTTGTGGAACATTTTCAAGATACCACACTTTTGATTCCTTATGTTCATTCCCAAGCAAGTAGCTGCAATTTTATTTAAGAGAAAGTTTTCACTTTAAAATGAATACGAAGCTGCTGAAAATCCATCAAACATATGGATAAATTATGTATCCTAATGTGTTCCAATTATTGAATTTGGTTTCTATCATAGCATATAGTTTTGACAATTATACAATGGTTTTCAAATCCAGATATTATATCTGACTATTTGGATGCAACGACAGCTCCTGGATAAGATGCTTTTGTTCCCCTTGATTTATTGATGTCATCTTTTATCGATCTGTTTTTGTTTGCTTCAGTCTTATATTGGTAACTTGTATTGTTGTTTAATTGTGGTTTTGAATCTGTTGCAGGAACCATATTTAATAGCAAAATTGGATTCTGCAGAGAGAACATGGAAGGAACTATCGGTATATTTCCTGATATCATTTTGATCACATTATCTACACATCTATTTGGTTACCATTTGCTTTCTCCTTAAATGGATTCAATTGATAACATTTTTGTATCTAAATAAAATATTATTGTAAAAACAAACAGTGATAAGTCCTTTTCATCTTGGTATGATGTATGGCTAACATTGAATATTTTTTGAAAATTTTAGATCACACATCATTCTTGGATACCAATAAGATGTTTTATTCTTAAGAAATCTGCTTTCATTTCCTTTGTTCTACAAACTCGTTTCTTTTGAGCTAAATAACTGTTTGGGTCTTTGTTCTTCCCTTTGCATGAGGTATGGCTTTATTTTTCTCACTTGGTTTGCAATTAGACTTTCATCTCATCCTAGTTTTGCATAAAGAATTTCACCCTTCATTTCTTAGTATTCTCTTGCTTCTTCAAGTCTTTTAATTTTTTTATTCACCTTCCCCAGACCAATGGATTAAGCTAGTCATTGATGGCTTTGGGGAAAGCTTTTACCAAGCAAGCATACCAAGAATGAAGCTTACATTTGAAGGGATTGTTTTCATTGACCTCCAGAGATTTTGTATATTATTTACAGTTTTCTTTTTCAAGATCTAGGCCAAGAAAAGTTATTGCTTAGTTTTATGATACTGGAAAATATGTGTAAAGAACTGCCTATCTCTTCAAACACTTATTATATTCTAAATGCAAAACATAAGGAATACCCAGATAGAAATAGTTGAATGTGATTTGTCCATGGGATAATTCTATTATTTGGCATTTCATAAAGAGGCCAGTCTTAAGAACCAATAGTCCTCTTTGGTAATTCTTTTTCTTGATCCTTTAGATTTGGAAGGATAATTACAAAATATTTGTTAACTAGAAGGATTACCAATGTTTTGTCTTCTAGTTTATAATTCTCTGCCATCCAGCTTGTTGTATTATGTGGAACTCATAATCCCATTAACATACAAATCAATGCTTTCCCTTCCATTCTGAAGATTATTGGGGACTTTATAGATTGGTCCTCTTGTTCCTGTACTATAGAAATCTAAACAACAGTTGATAGAAGTGTTACTATGCAGTGGATCCATATTCACGTGCTATATATTTTGGTCATAGTTCTTCTAGCTCTAACCAATTGAAAGATAAACTCTCTAGAGCTTTGTTTAATAAGTCATGTTTGGGGTTGTAAATCAGAATTTGTGTTGGAAAGAAAAAGGCTATATATCCAAATGCCTAGAGGTGATGAAAAGGGACTAAAATGTAATTCAAACAGTGATTTAAAAAGTTATGAAGTAGATGCAAATAATACCAAATTGGTCATACTGCCTGTTGAAGAATTATAAGAAGCCAAAAATCCATGCAAAGAGAAAGTGAAAGAAAAGTTTTCCTTCCATCCAATATTTGGAGACATTGGAGTTTGTTATTAATGCACTTCACCAAGGATTATTTGAAGTTGGAGTATGTGAGACAAGAGTAAGTTGTGATGGTGGACAAACTGTTCTTGGAAACTCATATCTTGGGCCTTGGTACTCATTTGTTCTCTTGAGGATGTGTTTGTGGATGTCTTCAGATGTGAGGAGGCTTCAACCAATGACCCCTTGTGACGAACTCTTCTTCCCAGTCTATCAAGCGCTTCTCGTATACAACCAGCTGATTAAGTTGATTCTGCTCTGCTGGTAACTCTAACATCTGCGGGAGCAAGGTGATGACATTTTCAGTTCTATGCATGAGGTTAGAGATATACTGACGAAGCTGCTGGATTTCAGCCTTGAGGGCTGCCTTGTCTTCCCTGTCTTTTATCACTCTATCCTTTATGCTATCCGTTGCAACCTGAAGGAAATCAACCTCTGCTTGGCGTGTGCTTCTACCAAGGTTGACCTTTATCACGTCGAAGTCTTCAACATCTACCTCATTCAAGTTTTTGTCCTCTGGAGGTGCAGCTCTCTCTATTATGATCTCCTTGTCAGCGTTCCTCTCTATATGAACTTGCTTCTTTATTCTCTTATCTGGTGTGTCCTAGTAGACATGATTGAAATCTGAGAAGTCAAGTTTGTAGGATGGCTGCCTCCTCTTCCTACCCAGCTGATTCTCAAGCAAAGAAGAGTCTCAATTAATTTCACTGGAAGGGTCGTGTTGGTGTGCGTTTTGTTACCCACCGAACACAGAATAAAATGTCCAAAGACACTCTATCCTCTCTTGAAAAACCACCACGTATGCTAAGATTGCGAGAAGATCAAATGGTGATTCCAAGGTTTCTTTTGTCAGGTCTTGGTGTGTGGATAAGTTCAATGGTCGTTGTGATATGCTGGTAATACACAAAGGGACTTACGTTAACAAATCATTTACAAGCTAGGACTTAGACAAATTTGACAGTAATGCTCTCTTTTTTTTGTTTTTTTGATTTTCGGTTTGGGATTTCAAAAAAGATGCAAAAAGATAAGGGTTTAGAGGTTTTATGCTAATTCTAAGAACTCAAGAGACGGTAAAGACTGGGTGAAACCATTAACAACACTTTGTTTCGCCACACTAAAGGCAACTACACAAAGTGAGTGCAATCTTCTAGGGGTGTGCTTATGATTTTCACATCGTGAATAACTACCATCAAATCAAACAATATTTATTTAGACAAAAGTTAAGCATCCACAATATAGGCTCAGGCTAACTTTACGCATTGAACAAAAATCATTCATTCAAAGAAAGTATGAGCAAGGATTTCACCAATCTATACTATCAAATCTTTCATTGATATAACATACATTCAAATCAAATTCTACTTTAAAACCTATTCTATATTCTATACTAAATCTAATCTATGTTGAAGGAGATATGCAACCATGCAACCACTTGACAATAAGAAGGATTCAAAGCAAATCATGCATATGAACTTTTATTATCCAAAGTAGCTCTACGCAACAATTTCATAAAACTCTCTTCACAAAATGAAAATGAGAGAATGAGAGTTTATATAGAGTTTTTGAAAACAAATGAATGGCTGAGATCAATTCGAGATCAATGGCCGAGATTAAAACAAATCAACCCTAATTAGGGTTTCCCAAAACAATCATTAATAACCAGTGGATGAAAGACAAGTGGCACGAGGAGTTATCTCCTAGGAGGCACCTCCTTATCCTCTTGAGTGGCATTGTATTCAATGAATCTGGACGCTATTGTGCTGACCTCCTCCATTGTGACATGTGGCAACATATTGACCTTGAACTCCAGCATGTCCAAATCATCTGCACATTCGGTGAAAGCAATCTCCCACTTCGATTCCTGTCGTTGGAAGGCATCTTGGATGGACAAGAAGTTTGATGCCTTAGTCAAATTCTGCTTCAGGATTGGCCCAGTGATGGCGAAGAAAGTCTCTTGGATTCTGAGCTTGAGATTCTCCAGCTGCATATCATTTTCTCAAACAATATCCTTCTCAAGTATAGCTGCAGCTACAAGTAAAATCTTATTTTGAATTTCCCTCATCTGCTCCTTAGCTTTGATACTATCGGCCTTCACCTTCTCCAAGACTTCACTCCGTGCGACTAATGCCTAGTACCAGTTGTTGAAATCATATGCAGCCCCTATTGCAATTACCTTTCCATCAATCAGTTCCTACTTCAGAACTCCTTTCAGCACTCTAATGCATGGGATGATTCTGCCCTGAATATCTTGAAGGTTGTCCCATGCTTCCGCCATATCTGCAATCCTTGAAAGCAAAGAGGAAGTTTGTCCATAAGCCAATATCAATCTTTCCACAAATGCAGCCGCCTCTTCACTTTTGCTTGCCATCCACTCCTTGGTTTCTTTGGCCGTGACCATCTCTTCTTCAAAATCCTTGACTGCTTCTTGTGAAGATTTCAAAAGTGGGGGAGCCACTGGACCGTCTTGGTTAAGAGGTCTGGTCAAGTGTTGAATGGAATCCTTCAGGCGTTCAATCTCCTTTTTATATTCTCTTTTCTTTGCCACTTCCTTTTCCAACCTTGCCTTGATGGTAGCGATTGAATTGTCCAAGTCTTAAACCTCTTGACTTTTTGTTGTTGGACCCAAGTCGACAGTAGTGATGGCATACTCTTGGGGAGCAATATCCTCCTTTGACTTATCCACTGTCGGTACGACAATTTGCACTGTACGGCGACTGGTCTCATCCTTTTGGATTGTGAAATTTTTTTTGGCGGGCTTCCTTGTAGTAACTCTTTCGAGGCTGGCCAAGAAATCGGCCGTATCATCTTCCTCTAGAATTTCTATTGGTACTTTTATCTTCAATCTTTCTTTTGACCAATCAGGAATTGTAGGCTGCTCAATGCCTTCCTCTTCTTGAGTATTTTCTACACATTGGATATCTTGGACTCCTCTAAGAGCATAAATCATTCCCTCTTGAAACTCTTCACCCAGAATATCCATTTCATTTTCGGACTCTAGTATTTCCATGCCTGTGGGAGATGGGGGTTCATCATCCTCTGGCTGGATTGACTCAATATTCTTCTCAAGGATTGGAGAAGGAATTCTAATTTCTGCCAAGGACTCATCCTCAATGGTTAATATCTCGTTCATATTCGTGGACATGGTGGAATGAGATGGCCTTGACCTCTGTTTCTTCTGTACAGGGTCTTAATCTACAATCTTCTTCCCTTTCGACCTTGTAGAGTCATCAATGGCTTCCTTCCTTTTCCTAGAATGAGTGCTTTCAATCAGTTCATCACCTTGGGATGCACCAACATTTGAAGAATAGGATTCCACTTCACCCATCAAGTTATAAGTTAGAGTCGCATTTCTTCGCCGTAGCTCTTGGACTTGCTAGTCCACCCACCACTATGAATATTTGGCAACTGGCCTCATCAAGATGGTTAAGTCCGCGAGCTCTGGTTTTGACCATTTCATAGGAGGAAGAGGCCAATTCTCATCAAAGCTTGGCTGGACATATTCTCCATCATCTTCTAGTTGATCAGGCACACGGAAAAGCTTAGTCGTTCTGATTAAGTCCACTGGCAATCTGGACAATAGTTTTTTCCTGATATCATATTCATCTGCAACATTTGCCCAAAAATCCTCCAAGTCTACCTTATGCTTGTACTTCCTTCCATTCATGGTCCCAATGTGATGGTGAGGATCAAAATCAGCCCTGGACTGGTAAGATGTGAATGGGTACCATTGCATCTCCAACTTGGCACTTTCAGTTGCCTGTGCCGATGGACAAGACTCCATCATATTTCCGATGAAGAATGGAAAGGTGATGGCCGCCTTCTGCTTTGATCTCTGGAGGCTTTGGTATGTTTCCAACTACCTAAGAACCTCGAGCAAGACCATTCTGTTGGTAGGATAAATCGGAAGTCGGCAAGGACATCCGGTGAATCCTTGAACTCTGATATAGGTGAACCTTGGAAACTGGATAAAGCAGGATCCATACTTGCTGATCAAGCTCTTGGCCTCGTGAGTGAGCCTTTCATGCATTCCTCCTTGTAATATTCTAGTGATGTACATCAAGAAGGCATCATTTGCCCTTCTGAAGTGGGTCTTCTCACAGAGTTGCAATGTGGATAACAATCATAAGATTTGAATTCATTTTCACCATTGCCTACCACACCTCTGCAGATCAATCTTGTGTATCTGTAAGTTTTGGCCAATAGGTAGACAATATAGGAACTCATGTAAAAAGACTTTGTCCTTTCCAAATTTATTAACTGTTCATGGAGATTGTCACTGATTATCCACGACCAATTGAACATCTTGACACTCGAGGTGATCTCATCAATAAAGTAATACATCCATGTCTCAAATGGCACACCTTGAGGGCTGCCCATTACTCTATTTAATAACAAAATGATATCTCCGTACTCCTCCTTGAAGTCCGTACGAAGCAATTTCTTCAGCATTTTCTTGATGGAAGGCCTCGGTTTCTCTAACCACACCTTATTGATATTCATTGCACAAAGCTCCGGCTGGTCCTCATATAGTCTTTTGGCATCTTCTTTGGTTTTGTATGAAGTCCGGTTATAAGTTGGTATGCCAAATGCTTCTTGAATGGCCAACACTCCGAGATGAGCCAATATTCTCCCATCTGGCACAATGATTTGCCTCTCTTGTGCATTGTAGTGTATGGTGCATTATACTTGGTAGGAATCCATCTTGCCCGTACATTCTCTTCTTGAAATCTTTGAAATCTACATGTCCAAGGTTGGTGTCTGTGACATTCTTCCACTTGGAGCTGATTTTTGATTCTGGCTGCAGTCCTTTGCTGGTGAACTTCATCTGGGCCTTTCTCGAAGGCTCTCCTCTGGTGATCATGAACCTACAAGAAACATGGAGAAAAATATTAATTTTAAGATTTTATTTCTGATTTTCTCGGACCCTTTGCTTGGAATTTTCACTTTCATCCAGTTGAAAAGTTAAATTTTGTGGAAAAATCAGTCTGAAATTGGCTTAGCACTTAGCAAATTTTGCGAGAACAGATGAATAAGACAGAAGAAGAATGGAGAAATCCATCAAACTTGGATTCTGAACCTTCAAAATCGTATACTTTTGATGGTAAATCTGCCTTGAATTTCGAAAATTCTGTCTTCAACTTAGAAAAAGCATGTTATTCTTTGGAAATTCAGTCCTTCAACTAAAAAATTTTACTTCGTTCTCTGCTCTCTTCAAAAATTTACTTTATCTCCAAAAATCTTCCTTCAAAAATTTAACTTCTGTAACTTTGGGAGAGAGACAACCTTCTTACAATTGAATTTTTGAAAGAATAAGTTGAAAATGACAAGTTCGACCTCTTATAAAGTTGAAGAGTATTTTTTTTCTAGATTCGTTGAACTTGGTCTTGCTTTATTTTGTCCACCATGGCAATTTAATCTTTATCGAAAATCTTCAAGACAAGTTTCTAATTTTTATCAGGGCGCCATCCTTAGCCAAAATCTTCTTAAGTTGGCATAAAATCTTTTAGATTTTCTTCCTGAGTTCGAAAATTTTCAAAGTGTTGGAAAATATTCTAAGTGTTCGATTTTGATTTTTCCAATCTTTTAATTATGATGATTTTATTCGTTCATGGATTTCTCCTTAGCGAATTTTAGCATGGTCTATCCATTTGGCTTCATAGCGGACTTGAAGCTTGCTTATACATCTTCATGTGTGGATGGTTTGAAATGCCTTGGACATTTTCCTTATGTTAGGCGGACTTGGGCAATTTCATGCCAACTTCTACCTTGGGCGGACTTCATCAACACTCAGGCATTTTTTTCTTGGGCGGACTTCACCTTGGTCTTGCCATTTTATCCGTGGCCTAGGGCAGACTTGACAGTGCCTTGGACATTCATTCCTTGGTGTCTAGGCGGACTTTACCTTGTCTTAGACATAGCATTTCCCTTGACACTTAACCAAATTTTAAAATTTTATTCTCCAAGGTATCATCACTTAGCCAATTTTATGAGTTTTGCTTCCTTCTTCTTGGCTGGGCAGACTTTGAGCTTGGTTGGACATGCTTCTCTTGGGTGGACTTTGCTTGTGCCTTGCCATTTCATCTTGGAGCTAGGGCGGACTTTGCTTGTTCCATGCCAAGGTTGGGTGGACTTGAGGTTTTTCATGCCATCTTTTCTAGGGCGGACTTCACATGGCCTTGGACACAATATCTCAAGCTTGGGTGGACTTGCTCTTGACTTGGACATTTTCCTTGGGCGGACTTTAACTCCAGCTTGCCATTTCTCATCCTCCTTCTTGGCTGGGTGGATTTCATCCTTGTGCTAAACCATGTGCATGGCGGACTTGGTGATGCTTATGCCATGAATTTCTTGCTATCATCTGGATCATCTGGAACAAAACCCTCGCCTAGGGATTTTTCTTGCTTTTTATACTCGGAGGCACAAAATTTTAATTCTGAAGATGAAAACATTGACACCATGACCTGTGGGACCCAACCCTAGGTCAACTTTCAAAAAAGCTGAAAAAAGCAAAAAGCAAAAAGCAAAAAGTAGGCCAAAAAGCTACTACCTGGATTGGTCCCAAAGTGTTAAAAATAGAAAAAGCAAAAAGCAAAAAAGCAGAATCCCTAAAAAATAGGAAGTGTCAGAATTGACTCAAAGTAATGGCGTTCTTCTTCCTCCGTACCTTTTGAGCACTTTGACAATGTCTATGCGTTGTTCTGGGCTTGAATTCTCTACTTGGCTCGGATGATTGCTCAAAACTCTCCAAACTCTCAAAGCAATGAACTTATGAAATTGTAACGTTAAGGCAAAACCCTAAAAAGCAAACTACTGGGGGTCCCCATTTGCAATGGGGTGATGTGTGAAATAGGTCACAACAGGTCGGTGCTAGTCATAGGAAGTCCTGATGAGTGGGAATGTGTAGAGGTATTGCTACGCGGTGGCGAATCTAGTTCCAAATCAATGTGAACCGGAATTGGAGATTGTTGTGGTATTGGTGATGGCAAAGGAGGCTGAACCTCTGGCTTTGGCATGCTCCGAACTGTATTTGTGGCTGTCTCCACATGTGTTTTTGTAACAAGTGCCTTTCCTTTTGAATTGTCAGACACTTTGTTTCTTTTAGCGGGATTACTCCTTTTCTTTTGTTTTGGTTTTGACGAGGATGGTAGTAAAGACTCCACCTGTGGTGGCTCTGTACTTGGCATGACTGCTCTCCTTGTCTTCTTGCTTTCCAAGTAGAGTATACTGTTCTGAATGATCCTACTTGATCTCTCTTTGACAGATGAGTATTCCTTGGCAAACCAATCGATAGCTGGAAGTGGCTGCGTATCAACCCGTTCTCTGAAGAATTGAGGAAGTGTATCCCCATCATCATTTGACTATCCTCCCACATCCTTTGACATGAACACAAAAATCTGTGAGAGGGTGAACCTGTTTTAGTTGTGCCGGCGCACCTTGAACTCGTCCTTGCAGTTGACCCAGTAATCCTCCATAGAAGGCCTATAGTAAGAGCGACCACCAAGGCGAGTTGAATAATAACCCCAAGGGTCATATGAGCATGTGTCAACAAGGTACTTAAGATTAAGTTTCTCTAACTCATGACCTACAACCTTGGCGTCAACTGCTGTCTTGCACCTATAGATTCCCATTTGCAATGGAAAATTGGCAGCTGGCTTGCGCTTGTGGCGTAGACGTGAATGAACATTGTGTAATTGCCTCAGAAATTCCATGAAAACTGTCTTATCCGAAGGATAACGAGGTAGCATGGCTGGATTTCCTGTATATCCGTAGACGCGGATGTAGGTGTAGGTAGGGAACTGAATGAACCAGTTCGCCCATTCTACCACTGCTACTATGGCAACCGCTGAGATATGAACATGCAATTCCCGGTCTGGGTTCCTCACTGTGTACATTAAGAATGCTTCCTGCACCCACTTGAAATGTCACTCGAACTTTGTGAACTCAAGCTGGTCGTAGTATTGATGAACCTTTTGTACACTGAGAATCTCCACTGTGTTCGACCCTCTAAACTGACCCTGGTAAGCAATCAGGTATACGAGATACGAAGACATGAAATTGGTGGGCAACCAGGAAACCGGTAATCTGCTTGTGGAGAATGTCGTTGATCAAAGAGGCCCAGTTGTAATGCTCTCGCTTGGAATAAGTTGAGCAATAATGTAGTACATCAAAGGCTGAAATTTGTGAGCATCTACATGACCGGAAACACGATTAAGAAGAGTGATCAAAATCACGTACTCATCTTTGAACTCTTCGCAACCCACATTGTTTGGCAATTTAACTTTCTTCTCTTTAGACCACCTTGCCGCCATTTTGCTTTGACACATGTCCTTATTAGTGTTGAATGCTTTTTCACATTGATCCATGGTAATGACCAAACTGTTCAAATGCTGAGGAATACCAAAATTCCTCTCAATGTCCTAGGGCTTGAGATTGCAAATTAGTCGTCTATCTACTGATTGAATTTCTCGAGTAGTAGAATTGTAATGCTTGACACAAGACATCACAAATTCTATGCAATGAACTGAAAAAGGGAGTGAAGCTGCCTCTAGCAACCTGGATTCTTCGATGTTTTGAAGTATTACTTGATTTATTTTAATCGGATCCAAGATAGCCTCTAGAAGCACCTTATGCAAATTCGTGTCAATTGTACCGATGAAGTCATGAATTAAGACGGACTTAGTCTTGAATTCGATTTGTGTGTACTGCATTTTGAAAAACTCGCCTGTTGATTGTAAACACGGCTATGTTCTGACAACTTTCTCCAGAAAGCTAAAATGTCTCCTAGTGAGGCTAAAAATAGCCTGTCTGAAGGCAATTTTCACGAAAAATTCTGAGATGTGGGTTTTGTGCAGAAAACGATTCTAAGCAAACCCACAACACCAAAATTTTGAAACAATGCCATTTAGCTTGACATGCAAAAACTTTTCAGTCGGGAATTGCAGGGGTTTTAGGGTTTCCAGGGGCAATTTTTTCGAGAAAAACTAAAATATGGGTTTTGTGTAGAAGATGATTCTAAGAAAACCTAGATCTTCTGTTTTGAAAAATATTGACTTTTACTCTACCATGCAAAGGAATTTCCGAAAAGAAAAGTAGAGCTTCGAGAATTGAAGCTACGAGGCAATCTTTTTTGAAAAATTCTAACACATGGGTTTTGTAGAAAAAGCCGTGCACAACAAACCTAGATGATCAAAATTGTCAAAAGTTGACGAATTCTTGGACATGTGAGAGAAAACCTAAGACAAGAATAGAAGAATTTAAGACAAAAGATAAAAGTTTTGTGGTTCTGCTTCTGCAAAAATCGCCATGCTTGTCTGAAGTCTGCTAATTATTCTGGACTTGTATCTACAAGGAAATCTGAAAAATAATAACTATGGCGCCTTCAAATCATGCTCGCACGAGAGAAAACCTGTTTATGCTCAACCTGGTGTGAGAGAAATGGACGCATCTTTGAATATTTAAAGAATTTTGGGGTTTAGGCGTCACATTTAAGAGATAATCTTTAATTTAAAACGAAATATTTTGATTTGACCTCATTTCGTTTACAGCGCCACCTCTTTAAATTTCAATTCAACTCATCATGTGAAACTGACTTTGAGTTACAAAATAGGCGCCACCTTCAAAAATTGAAATATGCCCTTTTGCAAGCAAAAATTGACAATTGAAATTGAAGATTTTAATATTATTTTATTCAGTTGATTGAGTTCCACCTTTCTGGGTTGGCTTGAAAATGCATGTTGATTCTGAAAAGTCCACGTTTGACTTTCTAGGCGCCCTCCTTCAAAACTTGAGATTTTTAGCTAACTTCCTATTTTGTAGCTGCTTGAAAACATCACCACAACCTTTGTTGAACTTTGTTTTCCGGGCGCTAGGTTGATCCTGGAGCTGAGCTGGCACATCCACTATGTAGCAAGAACAACTTTGATGAAATGTTTGCTAGGAGCTGCAAGTGCTAAAAACTACGTTTGGTGCCTCAAAAACAAGGACGCCTTTTTCAAAAAGAATGTACACGACACCAGACAGTCATTTTCTTGTTTTGCCATTTCATGCTTCAATCTGCCACTGCTGGTGAATGATGACTCCCGTCGACTGGATGCTGGATCCATCGCGTAGCTAGAATAATTCCGCAAAGAATGACTGTATGTAGAGTGTCTGACAGTGAATTTAAGGCCCTCAAATGCAAGGGCGCCCCTGGCCTGCAGAGGCACAATTACAATCTTGAGAATGATTTTGCAAATTGCAACTTTCCAATTGAACACTGTACTTTGACTCTTGCCACTGGGAGTTGGATTGCTCTGATGTGCGCGCTGTTGATCTCCTCACGAAGTTGGAACAAATTGGAAGAGATGTCCTGGAAGTGACGAAGCGAGAAAACTGCTTCTAAGACCTCCAGTAGAAGGGAACCTTTTCCAAGGGAGTATGTAAATTCCATATTTAGCCATTATTCTGCTTGTTTTCATTCTTCAGTATTTTCTGCTAATTCTTCACTCACGGGTGTTTGACAAACCTTGAGGGTTGACGGTTGGACTTACTGAAAAGCTAGGAGGATTCTGCACAAATCTCGTGAAAATGATGGCTGCTAAAAACCTCATCTAGCTGGCCAAAAGGCTAGGCGCCCCTGGACTATAGATGTATAGTTTGATATTTTTACTTTTATCTACCCTCCATTTTACGTGCTCACTGGAATAATTGCCACGGTCACTCAGCACATCTGACGATCTTGCGAACGGATGCATCGCGGAGCTGGGCTAATTCATTCATATGGCATGTCTAATTCAAGGGCACCCCTGGGCTACAGGGGCACAGAAACTGCAAACTTGACTGTCTTTGTGATGTGTAAACTCTCCGTACCTTCTGCTTCCGCCTTCGTTTGCCAGAGTTTTACATTTGATAGACTCGCTTGATAGCTTGCTGGAAAGCTGACAAAATTCCGAAGAGAATGAATGTATCTGCAACCAAAAATAACTGAATCTGAGCCTCCAAATTGAAGGGCGCCCTTGAGCTATAGGGAGGTAGATTTGCTTTGTACTTGATGTTTTCCTCCATTTCGCACTCTGCGAACACTGTGTTGGTTGCTGAGTTGACCACGTAGAAGCATCACTGCTGCTGATGCATGTGTGTGACTGTATTTCACCATTTTATGTGTACGGACACTGCAAAGCTAACTTGCATGTTGATTGCGCAAGCGTCTCCCATGTTACAAAGTGAAGTGTTTCCAGACTTAGAATATTTTTTCCAATTTTTGCCATTTGAAAATTGAAATATTCCGAGCCAATTTTTTTTGTTTTTAACAGATTGCAAATTAAAATCAACGCACCCGTTAAGGTTAGAAGATAAACCAAAACGTGCAAAAGCAACTCTAACCAGAATGTACACCATGATCCCGATGTGGGCAGGGTGTGAGCATTGGTCAGAGGATCTGAAACAAAATGCTTATGCTGTAACTCTAACCAAGAATGGCGCCGATGATGGCGAGCATATGGTCAGAGGATCTTCTACTCTAATTGCGGAAAAGGAACTCAACACCAAGTATGTGCTACCCAATCCAGGATGGAGTGAGGGGCGACCATATGGCAGAGTGATTACAAAAAGCAATGCTTGAAAGAAATGCTGAAAGCTGAAACACTCAACACCCAGAATGTGCTTGCTGACCCAGAGTGGGAAAGTAGCTACCATAGGGCGGAGATTTATCTATTACAGAATAACTTCAGAATGAAAGAAGGTATTACAAATCAGACTTGAACAATATTGAGAGTGACTGCCAGTACTACTGTCAGTTTACAGATCAAAGGTCATTTGCCTGCCAATAACTTAAGAATCTGAAAGCTTATCATTACATCATAAGAGTTCTTCTTAGCTTGAAAGGAAATGCCAAAACAATACAACTCCCAATGATCAACTTCTAATTCTGTCTTTTGCTACAAATCTGCGCTTTAATGAATAACCAGCAGCTTATGGAATCATTCAAATGTTCACAACTCTCACATAACTCATTGGATTAACATGAAACAAAATGCAATGCATCCTAAGAACAATGGCGCTTATGCTAAGACACTGAAATCTGATCAAACAACCTTAGATTATTTATGCACAAATTTCTATGCAAGCAGCAATGGTACGGCCCTCAAGGAAGGGCGATCTGCTCTTATAAATTGATGCTTTCACTAAAAATTCTGCAAACTTGGAAACTATGGCGCCTAGGCCTAACAAAGAGAATGGAGTAACACCCAGAACAATATTTTGTTGTTTTCTTGACTTATGAATAAAAATATGAATCTGCTGTAGCAAATAATGCAAGTTCATGAAAAACTCTAATATGCAAAACTGAAACAAGGAAGCTACAAGCTGATTACAATGCACTAATCTCAAAGCAAACTCACAAACTAGACTAAATCACCACTAGTCGATGTATTGCAAGCAAGAAGCGATGCTCGAGCTAGGAGGCCTTCATTCCTCGAAGCAATCCCAAAGCCAATCCGGCAGCATAACATTCCTGTAGATAAAAGATGCTGAAATGATGAACCAAGTCTTCCTTTTATAATTTCCTGTTGACTTCTCGAAACCCTAAACTCTTCTTCAAGTCAAAACCCTAATCCCCTTCAAGAAATGGCGTCCTTTTCCTTCAAGCTCAATATTGACCTTTTTAATTAAATTCAATATTTTAATAATGGCGTCCACTTTAGAGCTTGGTTTGACTTTAGAAAATTATGAAATAATCCTTTATGAAGGCGCCACCCTCAAGAGACCACTTTTCAAAACAACTTGAAGTCAACAGACTAGGCCAAGGGGGTCAACGTTATAATATAATATTAAAACGTGACTTTAATTAAATATCTCAACTTAACTCCCCAATTGGGCCCCGAAGCCATACAAGAGCAAGTCAACAGATCAAACTGAATCAGAGAGTCAACCATGCCGAACTCAACAGGAATACTGCCAAAAATAGAATTTACTAAAAATAGTAAATTCCAGAAAATGCTCAGAATGCCGAAATGAACATACCACTGCGAAGCTCTCTGAAAACCCAGAAAGAATCCGCCATTGAATCCACCAACTCAGAGCAAAGACATCCTTAAAAATAGGAAACCCTAATTTTACCTTCCGACTAGCCTTCAGGTTTCCAGAAAAAGGCCAACGGTCACTGGAAATATCAAGTTTGAGAAGGGGACATTACAAAAATCCCCTTCGTCGTGAAGCATCTTTTTCAGCATCTTTCATCATAGAATGTTTTGCTTTGAGTTTCAGGCTTAGATTTTGACACTTGGTACTGGCCAATTGCCATTGACGACCTCAGAGGTCCTAACTTTTCTCTTGAAAAAGTGAAAATTACCCACCAGGCTTAAACTAACTTTTAACTGAAACTGAGTTCACCATTGTGATCATGATGTGAAATAAGCCAATCAAAATTAATTTCAGCCAATTCTGACAAGTTTCAATTTTTAGGGTTTTGCGACCTGAAACAGGGGTGCTTGAAACCATAATTTTCAATTTTTCTCAAATTTCACCAGTATCTTCTTGACATTAAACTGACTCAAAGTCCATACTTGATTTGCTCAAAAACTATGTTTTGACATCATTTTAACAAGATTTAGACTCTTTTAAACAAAATGCCTTAATGAAGCAAAAAATTTGGTTTGGGTACAACAATGGTCATCCCATGATGCCACCAATCGTGAGCCACTCTATCCAGGTGCAATGTGGAAAATTTAATTTCCTCATCCTCGTGCATAGGTCTCAGCGACAAATAGTTGTCGAGCTTTTGCACCCACGATCTAGCTGAGACTTGTCACTGCCATCAAAATGTGGCAAGACAACCTTGCTGATAGCATGCTGGAAATCCCTGTTAACTTGAGGTGGTGGGGGTGCTTGCGGCGCTTTATGCTCAAATCTACCTCTGCCTCTGGGTCTCTTAGCATCTATAAACTCGTGTAGAGTCAACACCTGCCTGATCTCAGGAGATAGCGTCCTATACTCGGGATAGTGTCTAGTCACATCTACCGCTGTGAGACCACGGGGTGTTTGAATTTCAGGCTGAGGATCCTATTGCTTCGCCTGCTGGACTGGAGGAACCTCCCTAGTAATAAAAGTACGCTGACCAGGCCTATGCTCATGAATGCTAGAAGAAGAATTCTGCTGAACTGACACTTGTGGCTGCTCTACCCTTGCAGTGCCACTAGACTGTCCTATCTAAAACACATGCTGCTGTGGAATAATCTGCCTCATCGTACCTATAAGTTGAGACATCATATCCATCATGTTATCATGCCTTCTCCTAAACTCTATCTCCAGACTCTCTTCCCTAGCATGCTCCTTTCTTGTATCCTTAGGGGTCTCCCTCGAAACCTCTCTATTTGCCATAAGACTTGTAATGCTTTCCTCACTGCTACTAGAGCTAGACCTGTGAATACCCAAAATACCTGAAATTGTATCACCCTTTAATATCTCTGCTCATGAAAGCTAATGCTGCATAGGATGGCAGGAACACTGCTCTGATACCACTGTAAGAGACCTGTTGTCTCTAACCCTTGCCCACTGTTGTATTGGTGAAGTGAATTTGTTTTGTTTTTGAATGATTTTTACGAATATATGGATTTTTTAATTTTCCAATATATGATGTGCAAGAACCATGCATAAAGGTAAACTGAAAACAAACTAATGAGATTCTAATTGCAAAATGCACTCCTACAGCCAAAGGTATTTTCACAAACACTAGGCATGCAAACTAAGGATGCTGATATGAAGGTGAACAACTTTAGCATTTAATCAAACATTTTGTAGCCAACCTCCAAGCTTCTATCAAATATCAAGAATAGGATACAATGCTGGTACAGATCTGAAAGTAATTACATATAATGCCAATATCAATTCCTCCTTATGCTAACCATAGCAATGACTAAAGATGCCAATGCACTTGCTGTTTGAGACAGCGATTATACCTAATGCAACTACAATGACTACAATGCGATTTTTTGTATGAGACAGCAAAGCAAACTCCGAGCAATGCAAACTATATTCATATAAGAAATTCTTTGCATAAGAATGTACATACCCTAGTGCAGGTCTGAAATCTACTTTAGCAGCAGTCTGGAAATGCAAAACTCACACTGAAAGTAACTTTGAGAGATCGCCTGGCGGCATACATTTAATTTCTCATCTCTAAATACATTAGCAGCAACAACCCATACTTAGCCACTCACAATGTAGAGAGATTTAGCTCCAAAAGTAAGGCGTTTTCTGCCTCTAACTGACACACCCAGCAGCTGGTAGTAATGCAGCCAGCATTCAATGAATTTGCTGCTTCTATAAAGCATAAAATGAAGAACTCTACAGCTGTAGATGCATCAACAAATTTATAATTCTCTCATTCAAATAAGCCCTTGAATGTTCTTCAAATCTGCCAGTAAATGAATCTTCAAACCCTTGATTAAACCCTTGTAATAGATTCCTCTAAATGCCTTTTACTGTAGTGTTTACTGTAGCATTCACTGTAGAGTGGCACTGTTCACGCTACTGTAGCAGCCAACACAAAACTCTGACATGCAAATGATTACTCTTGAACCCTTGTAATCCTTTGTATTTCTTCTCCAATTTAAGCACAAATATAACTTCTCAATGAAGCTCCCTCAACAAATAATATCAGCTGGTATTGCACAGCCTCAAAATTGCATAGACACTGAAGAGTTTTCATTCTCCAATGCTGTAGAAAGCAGAAACCCTTTCAAATTCCTCCGACCTGCTCAAATGTCAAAACCTAGAATAATATATTCACCAAATGATAATCACTTTTTGTTTTAAAATCCCTTTTATAACCTCTCAAGAGAGGTCGACCTCCTTAAGTGCTTTTAATTCTCTTTTGAAATCCACTTTAGGTTTTTAATCTAAGTTACTGATTCGTTTTTGGATTTGGGTACGGGTATGAGAACCCGGTACGGGATTCGGTCAAAAAAAATTTGGGGTTGGGTACGTTAATACAAAAACATATAAAAATCGGAAATATATACATATTTGCAGCAGTAATTAAGTTCAGAATACACCACCATATTAATAGTCAAATAACATAGCAAAAATACACCATCACTTTATACTCAAAGAGTCAAATGTCATGATATAGATTCTAGAATTATAAATTTAAGTTCAAACTTCAAACATAAAAATGTCAAGTGTTTACAATCAGCCATTAATAATTATTGATCATTGATCAATTTGAATCATATGGGTCATCAAAAAAAGCAGCTTCATCAGCATCATTAGATATGCTGATATGTAGGGTGGATGGCACTTCCAAGGATTTGCCATCATCTATACATAGAAGATCAGTCCATTGGATGCTTGTAAGAGACTGAGCACATTTCAGATCAATGATTTAATAGCTTATGTTAGATTTCCCTCTCAATTAATTAAATAAATAAAACATCAGTTTCTGCATTCACATGATTTCTTTTCCTAAGTACAGACAGTGAAGAAATATACCCCATTGGAGGCCTCTAGCTGAGTCCATTGTAGGTTGCATTGGCTTGAAAGAACAAACAAATACCCAATAGTGTTACAAACAAAATAGAGACCATTTTTATGTTTTAGCAATCTCCAAAGCAGATATTAGAAAGACAGAAAGAAAGGCATTCATATTTACAAGTTTAATTTGCTATCCCATATATAGGTTTCAAGTCCTCCACCACGACCACTTATTTGGGTTTTTCTCTTGTTATTTTAATATATTTGTCTAATTGATACACTTAAAGGTATGCTTCTAATGGTGCTTGAAAAAAATGTTTAAATCATGGTCTAAAAGCCTCAAAACCGTACCCACAGAGCACTCAATGTACCCTGGACGTATCTGTAGTCTAAAAAACAATTCTTGGACGAATTTGTATCATATCAAATCCGAATCACGAATCCATATTGTACCGTATCGTATCCAGGCTCTGCTAGGGACAAATCGGTAACTTAGTTTTTAATTAAAACTTTATAATATCTCTCTCAACATGGGTGCCCAAAATAATATTATAAAAATGTACTTTAAGTGAATTTAATTGAGGGTCATGGCCTCATCGAAGATAAAGTACACTTTTACTTTATAATTTAACTTTATAATAATTAATTATCATTAAAGTACCTTTAACGATTATTAATCATTAAATATTTAATATTTCGCCCATCCAACTAAATAAGAGGTCAACGCTGTATCTGAGACTTGTCTAGGTGCCTTACTAAATTTAGTATCCCTGACTCCCTTGAATTGGTGACTTACTATAAATAGTAAGTATGAAGAATTGAGTCCAACGAAGGCCAAACTTGAACCCACACTGAGCTCTGAAGGAAAAAACCCTCTGATTACTGCCAAGAAGGACCCTCTATGTAGAAACCCCTGTTTCCCCCTGACACTGATCTGACTGTGGTTTTGAGTTTTTCTGACGTTTTTAGGTTTTTGCAATTTTTTTGTGTTTTTGATGCAAAGATGAAAAGGTACGATTTTTGCAATAATTTGAAATAAATTCTATAAAATTTATAAAGCTCTGGAAATGAAGAAAAATGGACGCCAGTATCTCTATTTGATCTTTTCTAACGATTACAGGAAAACCCAGATACATGCAATTATTAAAACAATGAATTTTTAATATTTTTGAAACCTGGTATTTGCTGCTCCTGAGGTACAGAAATGTACGGCTGCAATTAATGAGTCCTTTTTCCTTCTGTTTGAAGATGCCAGATGATGCTCCAATGATATGCGCCACTACTGGGAATGATAGAAAGCCAATAAGGAAGGCGTCTCACCCTCTGTGCAAAAAGACGGCTCTAGACAAGAGGTACGGCCTGACAGATCTGTACGGCCTGTCAGAAATCAGCCACTAGAAAGTACGGCCTTCACAAATACTGATATCCAAGTCTCTGAAATGGTGCGTCCCAGTTGATAGATGAACTCTGAATGCAGAACACTGAAGAAACTCTGACAATGGACAATCTCTAAAGCTCTGTAGTTTTCTCTGAATAAGAAAACCTCTGTTGGCAATAGATCAAGTGATATTGCACACTCTCTGAATTGCTTTCCGTTGGAGATGGCTCGTTCCCCAAGGCAATCGAACGCGAAACCCTAAAGTCTCAGGCTCAGATCAATTTGATCAGTCTTTCAAATTCAATAATCACATAATGGCTCACTTTCCAATGCAAAATCCTCAAATAAGCTCAAAAGTGCGATTTGCTTGAAAATAGGGTTTTAATGAAATATTCATATTTTAATATTTTCAATTCTCCATAGTTCTCCACTGAATATTTAAATATTAATCAAATGTCAAACTGGCCCCCTTTTCATGATGGCGCACCCCTCAAGCAAAAACACTTAAGTTATAATATTAAATTATAACTTTATATTATAAACGTTAATTAATTAATATTTAATCAATACGATCAAATATTAATATCTTCCTCGTTTCTAACCCGATGACTGATCCACCATGTCAATGCAACTCAAGTGATTCCCGATGCCGCCATACCATATACTGCTAAAAATAGCAAGGGTCCCATATCACGCCAGAACCCGCTAAAATATCAGCAATTTCAAAACGCTCACATCGAGCCAGAACGAAAGACAACTGATCAAACTTCGCTGACTGAAGCTGAGCCAAGCTCCGAAGTGACCCTCTATCCAGTCTATCGGCCTACGAGGGTCGTGTGATAGGCCAATCCTGTCCTCTGAGGGATGTCACTGAGAAGGGGACATGACACTCTAACCATTTGTGTTACCTATGAGGGCTAGGAATAGGCTAAAGCATCAACAAACAAGATCAAGCTAAAAAGGGGACATTACATAAGAGACCTTCCCAACACTTATATTTATTTTTTACAATAATTTACTAGATGTCCCACATTAAATCATTTCCAGCAACAAAATGCTACATTCTCATAATCTAGTGGTTGCTTCAACACCTCTTTTCCTATTTTTAATCCAATATTGGTTCGAAGACCAAGCAAAAAATCTATCTCTACTAATACACAAGCAATGGAGGTTTAAGCATGCCTCTGAGTTTCAGGAGAGATAAATAGACATTTTCCTTGTAATGTCCCTCTCGAGCAAGCACTTGTTCATTGTATGTGAACTTCTAAAGGAATTTTTTTATGAATTTTACAAGTTCAACAAGGAGTTTGGAGGAGAAGCATATTTCACTATACCAAGATTACAATCAATTACTATCTAGTGTTTGAAGTCTTTGTGGTTCTTGCATAATCTTGGTCTTATTCATTATGATTTGAAGCTTGAGAACATTCTTATGAAAAGCTACAGTATGTGTGAGGTGAAGGTTATTGATCTTGGTAGTAGCTGTTTTGACATAGATAATCTCTGCTCAAATGTGTAAGTCTTGATCCTATCAGACACAAGAGGTTATCCTTGGGCTTTCCTATGATAATAGGATAGACAAATGGTCTCTTGGATGCATCCTTCCTGGACTTTTCTTGGGCAATGTTCTCTTTCAAAGAGACTCTTTAGCAGCCTTGTTAGCTAGAATAATTGCAGTAGTTGGGCCAATTGATGAAGAGATGCTTGTCATGAGGCATGAGACACACAAGTACTTTACCAAAAGCTACATGCTTTTTTAAACAATTTCAACTTTCAAAAATGAATGTGCATTCTTCTTCTCTTCTCGAGGATGAAAGCCCTTTGGATTTGTGAATCTTTGAGGACAGAAACCCTCCATGTTTTTGGTGCATTTCCACACAAGGATTGTAGTTGTGCTTCATCCGATAAAGATTTCCAGTATCTAGTTATTGTTTTCGGTTTGATAATTTCTAGATTTTGGTGAGAGCTTCTGTGGTTTCTAGTTTTTCTAGTTGTTTGTACAATGGGATTTTCTAAATAAATATTAATAACAGTTTGATGGTATTTTTTCTTGAGTTGAAGTTTACATTTCCAGTTTCTGCACCTGAAAGTTATGTTTTTTTGTTTTCTATCTGATTGAAAAACTATTGTGAAATTATAGTAATTAAATTGCTGGCCATTCCACTGCAATATTGAGGCCGTACTACTACAATATTGAGGCTGTATTGCATCAGTTTTGGGCCGTACTTTTTTTTGGGGGTCAAATGTTATTAGTTTGTATTCAAATAACTGGATGCAGCAAATGAGGGAGTAAATTATGTTGAAAACTCAATATTGGTGTTTTTTGTGCTATCCGTACCTTTTTTGAGGATCGAAATATTGATATTTTAATGGTTTGTAAAGGGGCAAGATTTGACAAAAGTTTGACTCATTCTCCCTTGGTCTGCAATTGCTGTTTCCTGATCGCTGCCTTTTTAGAATAGTTCCTTTGAGAATTAATAAATATTTATTAATTCTGTCTTTTCTAGTGGGTTTCAGCCAGCCGTACTATTTTATGCTACTATTTATCAGCAATTAAAGGAGCCGTACAGTTTAGTCTTATTGAGCAGTTTAATTTCCAGCCTTTTTGGAAGTGCTGTACAGATGTGAATAGGTGCAGCAATATTCCCATTAGTAATCATTTAATCCTTCTGGTTATATAGTCAAGATATTTGGAAGGTAATTTGGGTGTTTTGTTGCTGTGCTCTATCTGGGCCATTTTCTAAGCTTTGCAGCAGCTTATACCACATGTCTCAGACCATAGAAGAACTGTGCCTTTGGAATATTGACAACCATGTAAGTTTTTGCAATGGGTACATCCTTTTGAGCATCTGCAACAGCTAGTATTTTGAGTTGGGTGCATAATATTCTTCTCATATTTTATTATTCAGAGAATACTTGACTGCTGCAAATAATTACTGTTGTTTCAAAATTTTAATCAGCTTGGATTAGTATTGAAGATTCTTCTTTGGCCTTGCATCATTTTGGGTAATTATTTGTGTTTTTAGTTACATGCCAATTGTTTGATAAAATGTTATTTTTCAGAATGTTGGATAATTGTTTGACAAAATACCTGAATGTAATTGTTGAAGAAAACTAATTGCTTTCGATATCATATTGTAACTATTGGTCGGTTTACTGCCAGTATTTGAATGTCCAAAGATTTTGGATGGTTCACCATTGGATCCATTTTAATTGTAAGAAGGTCTTGGTCAGTTCACTGCTAGACCCATTGCATTTCATAATCTGCCAATTTGTTTTTGATTATATAGCCTGTTTGGCATTGATTGGATTTGCATGCAATCATCCATTTTAGTTTGATCTGTTTCTGCTTGTAATTTGCTGGTGGCTCTTGCATTTGCACATTGATTGTACATTGGATGGCTAGCTGCCAATATCTTTCTAGTAATATTTCTCTGTCCTTGTTCTACATCCGTATGCTCTCACATTGTCCATCTCAAGATCTTGGTGATTAGAAAGAGTAGAATTTGAGTGATTGCAAGATTTTTTATGTGCATTTTAGCTAACGTCCCGTGGGGGTTATTACATCCCCATAGAGTTGCCTGTGCCCTTCAAAGTGGAAGTTTGCCCAATTTTTTGGCAATCTAACCCGTATTGGGGCTATGTGAAAGTTTTCCGTTGTTGGATTGAATCTTGGATACAAAGGTTTTAAAAATAGGGGTGCCATCGCCTAGTTCCAAGATCCTTTTTCCAAAATCTTGTCCTTATTTTCTACATAATGAAAAACACCTACAAAGAAACCTTGTGCATAAGGATAAATGACAAGAGGGGCTTCAGGAAAAGAGCAGCAGTGTAATAACCCTAACCTCTCACGCTAGGATTATTTTCGATTTCTTGGGTTTGACAATGTTATTTGTTAAACCAGTCTGATTTGTTTGCTGATATGTGCCTGATAAAGCATCCATTGCTTGAGCCAATTTCTTAACCTTCTAACATTGCAGCTTTGTAACTACCTCTATAACATCAATTCATATTCAATTGATCAATCTGAAGAGAATATTATTCCACACACACTGAATAACACTCAGATAAGTTTATTCGATTATTTCTGAGAAAATGATACTACAGAGTACCATTTATTGCTAATTCAGAAATTCACCTCTTATATTCAATAGAACCAGAGGCAGCATTATGTAACAAACATTTCACAAGTATCTCTGTGCAATTCAACTCATCTTCAGATTAAGAGACATCTGTAACAATTGGTACAGTATTGCATTAAAGGAATTACCCGAATATAGCTGATGTAGCATCAAGGTCCAATTATTGTCATGAGCGCTGGAGTAACAATACAAGATATGACCGCAATCTTTATGTCCATCTCCTTTGCCAAAGATTTGCGTTGCACCAGTGAGTGACGTTATGTCTAAGTATACCCGCACCATAGTGGATATTTGCACGATCAACGCCAAGAATGTATTGAGACATCATCAACGACACAATCAATATTTCCAGATATGCACAATTGAAAACATAAGATTGGAATAACCCAACACAGTGCCTGTCGTGACCATTGCCAGCAGGAATAAGCATAGATGGTAACCCCAAGTCTTTTCCAGTTCACTCCCGACTCTATTCAGCACTTCTCGCAAATGCCAGACATGTAACGGGAATATGATTTAATGCGTTTGCCTGAGTGAATACGGGAACATTGCCTGAGTGAACATGGGCACGACTCCTTCAAACTCCGTTCAGATATGCGAGAATAGAATTCCGTCTCAGTTCATGAATCTGGAAAATGATCAGAATAATCCCGTCCAAACAATATACAAAGAGTTCCGGTGAGAGTTTCCTCAATGGCAATGTTACGAATTCACCAAATAGTGCATACACGGCACCAGATGGATAAATACCTCCTAGTAATGAATCGCTCAATACAAAGCGCCAGTGATGACAGTATTGACATTGATATGCAACGCTTCTTCAAACCAAGTAACGACCTCCTCAAAGATGATAATTGACAGTTCTTGCTTTCTCCTTTGCTTGACAGACAGGAACTAGGAAAGTTGCTCCACGTATATTTCCGGCAGAGTATAAAATTGTAATTGACTTAGCCGAGATGACATCCAGATGGATAACTGTATCAAATCTATAATCAAACACCCTGTAGAAAGCATTCAACTGCATATACTTGGCACTCTAGTTTATCCGCATAATAGAGATATATATCACAGAAATGATCGGCAAATACTTCTGATGCTGTAGATAAACAGACATGAGACTATACTATGCCACGCTGGGTTTTCGTCCAAGCAATGGCACACAACCATTGAGAGTTTCCGTTCTCAGGGGTTCCTATATGAAATTAACCATATCCAATATTCAATCTTCATCATCCCAAATCCTTCTGCCAATACTCCTTTTAATCTTCGCCCTCCACATTCAGTTGTTGTAACTGAATTATTTAAGTATAAATGGCCTATAAAGTTTAAATTCCAATATCATAATATTTCATATAGCCATAAATATTAATTAATTAATTAATTAAATAATTAAAATGTCTTCTAAGATAATAAAGACAATTTTAATATTTAATTAATTAGACTAATTCCTCTTTTTGGGCATATAAAAAATAAGGGACATCACAAGCAGGTAGATTTTACCCATTCATTCAGTTCTAGAAGGCTTGGTCAGAGGTTGCTAAATCTGCAAATTAGTGCCATCTCCATGTGGTATTCCTTATTTTCTTCCATTTCTTCTTCAAGCTCCAAAATGGACATCTTATTTGTTGCTTTGATCTGCGCCCTACCTCCTCAAAAACCCCTATTGTTAGTTGCAGCATTATATTGAGTCTTGACAATCTGTTCCTGAGGGAAAGCTTTCTACTGTTGCCTCATAAGATCTCTTTGCTTCTTAGTCATTCTGCAATCTTTCTTGATCAGGTAATGGCTGCTTCCCTTCCAGCTTATTTTGGAGTGTGTGTGGCGACTTTGCCCAAGTTGGCATTATCCAGCTGATGCCTTTGAACATCTTTCTCCTTATTAAGCTTTTTACCTGCAGATTGTTCCAACTCAACACTGTGCTTACTGATTATCTGCAGGCTGCTCCCTTGTCCCTACTGTTGCAGCAACACCCAGGTTAGGGTTTTCTCCTTTCAACTCGTCCATCTTTTACTCAATTTAGCCAATATCACATGATACTAGAACTATTTAAGATAAGTTTGGTTGTGTTATTAATGCTTATCGAGTAACAATTTTTTTGAATAGCTGGTGAGCTTGAACTGACTTAATCAATTCTAATATTAGGCTGGAAAGTTGAGTCAAATTTTCAAATTTGCCACTTTTCAGTGACTCGTGTGACTGTTTCTTACAAAAAATGCTATTTTTTGTTAGAGTAGAATTATTATTTAATTATTTTCATATTCTACTTTATGTATTAGGCCACCTTAGATGGCTATGTGTCATTTGGAGAGTTAGTTGAACTCTTCAAAGATATGTGGCACTTTTCATTTGCCACTTGGTGGAGCATTCTTTCCACCTTGAGTTGAGTATTCCTACAGTGACCGAAACTCGTCATCCTATTATGTACAATCTTTCTCATTGTAAATATAATCCCATTTTTACCATCAATCTATTTGAAGATTGATTTCAGCTTTGTGTTTTATTCTCACAAGGTCGATGCTCACTTTCATCTAGATCAATCCTTCTCCACCTACATTTTTCATATCAGAGACTTATTTTTTTGGGAGTAACCTTATCCTTCTTGACACCTTTCAACATCTTTCTCCTTATTTAGCTTTGTACCTGCAGATTGTTCCTACCCAATCACTGTGCTTACTGATTGATCTGTAGGCTGCGCTCTTGTCCCTACCACTGCAGCAACAGCCAAATTAGGGTTTTCTCCTTTCAAGTCTTCCATCTTTTACCCAAATTAGCCAATATCACATGATATCAGAATTATGTAAGATAAGTTTGGTTGAGTGTTATTAATGTTTATGGATTAACACTAAGTTACTGGTTCGGTTTTGGGTTCGGGTTCTGGTTCAAGGATCCTGTTCGTGGGTTTGGGAAAATTTTTTTTTGGGGCTGCGTTCGTTAATACAAAAACATATAAAAATCAGAAATATATACATATTTGCAGCAGTAACTAAGTTCAAAATACACCACCATATTAATAGTCAAATAACATAGCAAAAATACACCACCACTTTCATAGTCAAATATTAAAATATTAGTGATACTCAAATGTCATGATATAAATTACAGTTCAAACATAAAAATGTCAAGTGTTTACAATCAGCCATCATTGATCCTTTGATATCTTTGACGAGCTTTTAGGTGAAAGAATTTAGTGTTAGAATGCCCTTCACAAAACTAGGTCATATGAGATTTGAGTCTCTAGTGTTCTTCCTGCTGAGCTTTTTCATGCAACTAAGAGAGGAGAGAATCTCTCTCATGTTTGAGAGCACCATTAAGGGGCTCAGTTTCTGTTTTCTCTTTTTGCCCAAGCCTAAGCAAAAGGGAGTGCTTTGGCATAGCAGAGAAAGAGTAGCCTTTTGACCATTTTCTCAGATTAGTCTTTATTTTGGAGATCTTAAGTTTCTAGATATCTTGAGAATTATTGGAGAGGCACCTAGAGTTCTAGCTATGCTCCACCTATGAAGAGAAACCAGGCAAAAGAGTCCAATTAGCATTATATTTGAACAGAACAGGGCCCTTGGTTTTGTTGCACACACTATCTAAAAGAAGTGGCTTGTGATTAGAAATTGTGTTCGGATTATTATCAATGATGGCTGATTGCACCACCATATTAAAAGCTCATTAAAGGTCACTGATCGAACCCACAGTCTGGTTTTCAAACCCTGGTCGAACCCACAGATTGATTTTCGAACCCACAGTCAGGGTTTTGAACCCTGACCGACTCCATAGTGAAAAATTCGAACCCTGCTAGTATTTGTACTGAACCGGACCCGAATGTCGAATTTGTACCAAACCGGATCGAACCCTGGGTCTAAACTGAGTGAACCGGTAACTTAGGATTAACAAAAAAAATGATTAAAGCTGATGAGCTTGAGCTAAGTTAAATGATTCTAATATTAGGCTGGAAAGTCGAGTCAAATTTTCAATTTTGCTACTTTTAAGTGACTCGTGACTTTTTTAAAAGAATGCCATTTTTCATATTAG
This sequence comes from Sequoia sempervirens, assembly GCA_007258455.2. Taxonomy (NCBI): domain Eukaryota; kingdom Viridiplantae; phylum Streptophyta; class Pinopsida; order Cupressales; family Cupressaceae; genus Sequoia; species Sequoia sempervirens. Next base: position 42,970 of record VDFB02206174.1, read on the forward strand.
ATACTTACATCTCTAGGATTAATCTTATCCATTTTGACTAGACATCAATTTCAAGCTTGATTGAGTTTATCATTCTTTCACCATCCCTAGTAGTTTTTTCTTCCTATTTCTCAATTCAACTGCTGGTTGCATGAGAGTATTTGACATATTTATTGAGAAAAACGAGGTTAAGAGATATCATCTTATGGTTAATGTGTTGTAGCTAAGACTGGCAGATCCAGATGTTTCGTCTAATCCTGCTGAGTACCAAAAGCTTGCGAAATCCTTATCAGAGATTGAAGAGGTATGTGTAGAATATGATTGCCCATGATTTTCTTATGTTCAATTAATTGCTACTGCAGATACAATATGTGCTTTGCTGAACACTACTGTATAAAATTTTAAACAATATCTAAGTTTTGCAGGTGGTTACAACATACCAAAAGTTTAAGGACGTTGAAATCCAGCTTCAACAATCAAGAGGTTAAAAGGAAACAAAAATTGTTAGCTATTTCAAAACTTTATTTTGAATTTTATATGATTATGTTATTTGGCTGTTGATTCTTGCTTTATCTTCATAATATCATATATATACTTGGATGTTAGAACTGGCGAAAGAACCTGGGATTGATCAAGATATGTCTGAAATGGTTGCCGATGAAATAAATATCTTATCAAAGGAATTGTGTGAGCTTGAGGAGAAGCTAAAGGTTTTTGTTTCTACACTTAATCTTTTTGTTGTCTACTGTTATAAGTTTTCATCTAGAAATTTGTATTTAATAGTTATAATTTGTTTTCATTAGTTGTCATTTAGATATTTATATTCAATACATTGTAGATAATGTAACTATTTCTTTTATAACATACTTTTTTAATTCAGTATGTATCCAGGTGTGGTTTTTTATGTTACAAGCTTCTCTTTTTGATGCATACTATCAGTATAACAGCAACTGTTAACCACTATAAACATTTTAAATCATTAATAGTGTGGTATATTAAGTAGTCTATGACATTATATTTCTAAGTTCTAGCAACACAGTAACCAACTATAGGCAACATAGTTCATATTTAATGTGTGAAAAGCACAAGATGGTTATCTTTGAGCTCATATTATTGAGGTAAGAGTGTAATTTGTGAGAAACACAAGGTGCTTGTGGGTATTTATTTTGATATTTTCTACATGATACAGAATGAGGTATTCTGGCCTAGAGTTACTGAAAGGAGAGAAAACTTGATTCCTTATACATTTTGATTTCACTAAATAAGATCATGTTCTGTGGGAAGAAGGAGCTTTGTGTTTGTTGAAAACAAATTGTAATTCCACATCTTATTTGATTTGTGCTAGTAGTTCAGAAATATGTGAATTTGGGAGTTTAAATTTGCTAATATGTAATTATTTGGTATCAAATGCAAATTTTGTTTTGGTGTCTTTGCTACCCAGTGCTTCTGCCAGCAATAATATAGTTTGTAGTCGTCATTTTTAAATTTCCAACCCTATGTTGATCTTTCTTTCTATGACAAGGATGTTTCTATGATGGTTTGTTGGGTGATATGGAGGATTTATGGTCTGGCTTTTCTAATATTTATGGATTGGCTGCTCCTTTTTGTCCTCTAGTGGTAGGCTAATTGTCTTAGATTCAGATGGATTGGCTGGTGGGGGATACATGCTCTAACCACTCCGCTCCTTCCATCTCTATGCAGTTTCTTCTGATGGCCAACTAGGTCATCTTTGAGGAGATACTAAATGATCAAAGGCTAGGAAGTCCTTTGAAAACATTGTGAGATCCCAAGATGAAAAAAATGAAAATTCTATGTCGGTCTGGCAGAGGATTACATGTTAAGTCAGCTCCTTGATTGTGTAAATGTGATGGATGAAGCTTCTAGGTTCACTATGGACTACGCCAGACTGCTTTGGTGGGGGGGGGATAAAGGATAAAAAATACTAAAATGGACCACTGTAAATTTATTTAGAGTTGGCTTGTCAGCTTGAATGGGAGAGAATATCATAGTTTATGATGTACTATAGGCCTTAATAGACCTAGGACAATCAACTGCATGTTTGAACACTCTTTAGGTGGCTCACATTATGGGCATTCAAATAGTTCTTCCTAATGCTACTACCAATAGCTTGTGTTTGCGTGAAGATATTCAATCCATGGAAATAGGGATTATGTTGACATTGGAAATATCTGAAAAGTTTAGAAGTTGGCAGCATGTGAGCCTCCTACTATCATGCAAGATGTTGAATGTAATCCATGATTGGATGAAAACAATTCCAAAGGTTTATGAGATGGCAACTGATGATTCCTGCAATCTTGAAAAAGTGCTGGCAGAGATTTCCTTGGACAAGTAGGACCCCCGAATGGAGGCCTTTAGTGAGGGCAATAGTGTCATGTCCCCTATTCAAGCATAAGTCATAGCGAGACCTTTAGTGTATTATTTTATTTCCCATAGGCTATTGGGGTGATGCAAGGGAAATAATTTAATAATTAGCTTAAGTTCTAAAAATAATTTTATGTTTTATTTATAAAAGACAACTTATATTTTATTATTAAAAAGTTATAAAGTGTTGCTAGGATTGGGGTCCAAAAGTAATGGTTCATTAAAATGACTTCTAGGCACTTTTTAAAATAAAGTTTTGGAGGGAAAAGGGAAAAAATAATATATATTATATTCCCTCAAGGTCCTATTTAAGTAGGAGTTGAGTACTTAAGAAGGTTACAAATTTATGAAATCAAACCCTATTCTCTTGAGATTGAATAAAAGTTCATCTTTTTACCTAAGGATGAAACCCCTTTTGGCAAATTGTAATGACCCCTTTTTGATGGAGGCACTTGACCTAAATCTTGCTCTCAAAATTGTTTCTCAAAGAGACATTAGAAGCGTTAAAGATTAATAAGTTTCAGTGATAATATCTAATAAGGTCTAAGAAGATATAAATATTTCCTAAATACCTCGGAGTAGATATTATCATCCTTCAAGATCTTATAGATGGAACCCTGTTATAATGCATGAATAAAGAAATTGATATCACAAATTGAGATTACCTTGGTATGGCTCCCTTGTCTTTATAATTGTTAATCATTGGGAGATCTGCTTGGCAATGGGTTGGTAGACCTGTATGAGTATTATATATATATTCTTCTTAATTATATATTACCTATCTTCCTTCTAGTTATGTTCTCATATATCTATGCTTTGAATTCAAGTGACTCCTATTCAGTTTCTCCTTTATTGATTGTTCTTTATGTTAGATGCTATATTGAGGAATATGTATTTCCCTCCTTGTGTGATCCGCAAATATATTCTCATGGTGGAAGGCTGATCATTACTCAAGTTCGATGGGTCGTCAACAATCGATGGGAGTTTAGCATCTGTCCTCAAGGAATTGCTCGTGACATCCATTCACGTCAATGCCCTACTCCTTCTGAATATTTACCGGCGATCAATGTGCTAATAGCTTATATTCCCAGATGGTATCTTCCATTCCTCTTTGCTCCTTTTTTGGCCTACGCTAGTATGCTCCTCTATTATGCGTCAGTCACTCTGAAAGATACGCTAGTTTGGAGCCTTTCAGACGTGTCTTTTCCATTAGCCATTCTAACCTTCTTAGGTACGATTGTAATTGCAATTGTGTTATTTACTCCTTTTTTCAAATCATAGCCACGATTGTGAGATGCGGAAGCAAACCAACATTCCCGATATCGAGTTCCCAAATCTCTCCAATGTTTAATATATTCTCAGCAATATATATGAGCAATCAAAGTCTCGGGTTCTTATGAATATTACAGAACCGATAGTGATCTTGATAACGGTCTTCTAAATCACACGCTAGAACCAAAGCTATTTCTCATTCCCCTCAATGCGCTTATTATTATATCTCCTGGAAAGTCCCTACTTCTTCAGCCGCCGGTCCCATTTGATTCCTTAGAATATGTTCTTATTCCTCCTTGTCAGTGTTGCTTTACATATTCAATCTGTTTTGTATTATCCCTGTCTGCTGCTCTCTGTTTTTGGTCAGATTGTCAGAGTCTAGTTCTTTTCCTCCGATCTATATCCTTCCCCTCATTCTTGTCTCACCTTCCTTTATATCCTCTCAAGTGAGAAGAGATGTGATTTGAGGAAAGTCGTGCTCTTTAGATTTGGAAGGACGTGACTTGCCATAGACGGACTATTATCTATTTTGGTTACATTTTTATTTTATGTATTTATGTCTAATATTTATAATTTATGAAGTTCAATATTTATTTCGATATATTTGTTTTGATGATTATAATTATAATAAATTTGATATATATATATATATATACATTGGTAATTACCTCTTTGATTTTCATAATTATAATATAATGATTAATAATTATAATTACAATGATCATTTTTAAATTATATTTATTTTATTGTTATTTTATGATTATTATAAAGGTATTGAAATTATTATTATTATTATTATTCTTAATTGTATATCAATATATATAATTTATAATATCGAGAATCGTAATCAATTTAGGGGACATGACACAAATGGATTTGAGGATGAAAAGATTCCTATTCATATGCGTAATTTCATCCAAGGATTACTAGTGAGCTGTAAGATTGTGGTTCAGTTTTAGCGTGATGTTTGAAGTGAGTTCAAAGATTTTATTTTGTTCAGATTTGAGTATTACAAAATATTATATATTTTGATTTGAGTCAAACTATATAATATTATTGGCTGTCCATACCAATCCTTTTATCAGCCATATTATTCTTGGTGCTAGCTGTAACATATTGTTGCCAAAATAACAGGTTTGCCATACTATTAAGGTATTGCTAAATCTTTATTTTTAGATCACAGCTTTCATTGTTATCAAAGATTGCCACTATTAGCATTCTTGGCTGTATAAGATGAGTTTCTAGCTTGCTGTACAATATGCAAAGTGTGGCAACTAATTTATGAAGTTTTCCGCTCCCTAATTCATTGATTCCTCTTACTTCCAAGGTTGTCGTACATCTTGGGTATGTTGCATAGTCATTGATTTTAGTTTTATTTAATATTCTAACATAATATTCTTGTTGTTTGATAATCATTCCTGAGATATTTTTGCAGTTGTCAATTATTATTTCAATTCATTGGATCATCGTTGGAAAACTCGACAAGTACTCTTTGAGTCGATGAGTACTCGCCCAATTTGAACCTTGTTGAGTAACTCGCGAGTTAACTCGCCAGTCAAACTCACCGAGTTTCTGGCGGGTACTTGCCAAAAAACTGGGGAGTACTTGCTAGAAACTTGGCGTGTTTGACAAAAATACTCGCTAGATGCATAAAAATTGCAAAGTACGGAAAAAAGCGGAAAAATAGTCAAAAGATTCATGATTTTTCCCTATAAATGCATGAACGCCCATCACAGTTTCTCACATAGCAGTTGGAGAGCAAATAATTTTACAAAAAATGTTGAATACCTAATTTCTCCCTTAATTGATAAAATTGTGAAAATGGTGTGTAGAATGAAGTTTTGTGTGGTTTCAAAGGCCTTTAAGGCCTTAATTTGGGCTTGGTGGCGGGGGCGCTGCCCATCCACCCCACCCTGTATTGCAACAAGGAATGTGTCTAGGGTGTTGCCCCTGGACCCCACGAGGGGTGTTTCCCCTCAATCCCATTGAGGGTGTTGCCCCTAGACCCCCATGAGGGGTGTTGTCCCTAAACCCCGTTGGGGGCGCTACCCCCAAACCCCCGCACCCCACTAGGGGCGTTTCCCCCAAACCCCCACCAAACTCATTTGATTCAGTTTGTGTCCTCTGCTCCTACTTGGGAACCAAGAGAGCTTTCATCCTTTGAATCTTTGCACTCCAAAGGTTTACATCCTTGGTGCAGGAGCACCCAAAATACAAGTATCAAAATACAAGCATAAATTTTAATGTAATGTTTTTAATCTCTTTGTTTTGTTGTGTACGGTCTAATACACCATTGATAAGGTGTAAGGGGACCTTCTTGAAGCTTAGGTTTAATTTTGAATAAATTAGGAATCATTTTGTAGGCGTTTCCTTAGGTTTTGGGGAAAATCGCAAAACACAGTGTGTTTTCGAACACACATCTTTTCTTTATTTTTAAGCCCGAAACTGAAAAAGTAACGGTTTCTTGGTGATGGAAAGGAAAGCCTCGACCATGTTTGAGGTTAATGAATGTTTTTTGAACGGTGGGAAGCTCTAAAAAAGGCGTTTTGATGGAATAAACAAAAGGCAGTGTTTTTAATGAAAAAAATCTGTTTTCCTGTGCATTTTGGCGTGACAGTAAATAGAAGGATGAAATAGATCTTCTGTTTGTTTTCTGAGCTGTAAAGCAACGTTGGAAGTTCTGTTTTGTTATTTTTAAATAGTTCTCTCATCGCTTTTTGTTCTTGGTATAACTTGTGTCTTTCTTTAATTCTGTTTTGGACTAATAAAAGGAACCAGAAATATGGAGTTTTAGCGTTGTTTCTGCTCGTGCCAGGCAGTATGGACGCAGAGGAAGCAATGCTAGGCTCCAGGCATGTAAATAGTGTAAATAAGGTAGTTGTTAGAGGTTCAAAAGGCAAGCAGAGTGACTGTTTCTAGGCGAGTTTGGAGACCCAGCTAGAAAAGACAGTCAAGAGGGCAGAAATCCCAACGTAGCAGGGGTGTGAAATGTTAAAATCTAATGTGTATTGTGAATGTAGACAGGTTAAAGAAAGTGTGGAGTGGTGAATAGAAGGTTATTTAATGCATTTGTGGTCTGTAAAGACAGAACAAACCAAGAAAAAGCCTTGAGAAACCCTAGTTTCCACCAAGGTTGAATTGTAACCCTGTACAGGCAGAAAAGACACCAATTTCCAAAGAAGCAGTCGGAGCTTGGAAAAAGAGCCGGAGAACCAATAGAAAGATTGGCACAATTGGTGGAAAGAGAGGAGTTCTAACCTTGTTCTTGTGTCAAGAGGACTAAAAGAGTTTTGAGGCTTGTAACCCTGCCCAAGAACCAAGAACTCTGTTTTTGTGAAAACAATGGAGAGCTGAAGCTTGGTGTTTATTGAAGCACTGGAAAAAATGACTATGGAGGCCTTGGAAAGTGCCACACACGCCCCTGCAACAAGGTTGGCAGAATGGAAGAGTGACTAGTCTTTAGAGGAATAAGGGCTAGTTTGTGCACGTGAAGGAGTACCAAATGGCACTTGGTAGCAGCAAATTTGCAACGATAGCAGGGTTGATAAAGTGAACCAGGGGTGCCTCAAAGGTAAGAGGACCTATAGGTTGTAGGGTGAAAGAAATATCACCTTAGGAGTTCTCAGATCAAGGACTCAAAGCAGTGAGATAGCATTTTCTCATATCAACCTTTGTTCTATCAATCCTCAAGTTCAATAGTTGAGCATAGGTATTTAAACTCTAAAAGAAAGGATTTAATTTCATAAAAATTGGATTATTTCCTTAATGAGTGATTGCCTCTCTTTTATGGACTCCTTTTTGGCACCAATTTTTAAATGTCCTTTTTCTCTCCAGAAGTGGTCATCTAAAAACATTTTAATAAAATATTACAAAGGCCTTATTATGTTCCAATTAGGTAGCCCACTCTATCTAACTGATAATAATATTTTAGTTGTCCTTTTACAATGTTTTTAAAATAATATTTACTAGGACTAACTTAAAACATTATTATTACAATATTTCCCTAGCTTTATCTCTTAGAATACGGGAAATAAAGAAATAGGTTCCCAATTAATTTAACTAGAAAAGAGGACATGAATTTTATGCTTATTTTTTGAGTCTTTGGTGATTTTATCTTTTGTTTTTTTCTTTTGAAAACTCTTACTGTAAACCTAACCCTATTTTTTTGGTCTTATCAAAAACCTTTACCCTAACTCTAACCCTAACTTGATTGTTTCCTAATTAAATGCTTTTTTTTGTTTGAAAAACTCTATATTTGGTTTGTTGATTAATTCCTGAGAACAAGTTTTGCTATTTTGATTTTAAGCATATGAGGTTTATATTATGGTTGATTTTGTTTATTTTTGATATTATTTATGTATGGGTGTAACCAAGTTGTATTGAATCTGGGGTCCAAAAATGGGGTGAGTTCTTTTACTTGTACCCCAACTCATATATTTGGTTTGCTGATTAATTCCTGAGAACAATTTTTGCTATTTTGATTTTAAGCATATGAGGCTTATGTTGTGGTTAATTTTGTTTATTTTTGATATTATTTATGTATGGGTGTAACCGAGTTGTATTGAATCTGGGGTCCAAAAATGGGGTGAGCTCTTTTACTTGTACCCCAACTCATATAAGTAATTTAGATTGTAACTCTATAGGAACATGATAGTTATACATGATGCATGTATGATGCTTATCTGAAGTCCAGTAAGCTATGTTACTAAGTATTTCCTTGGGGGACCTTGTACCCACACTGTTATGGTTTTGGTAATGGTTTGGGTACCTTGGGGTTCTTCCATTCTTGGATAGTTCTTGGGGTCATGGGGCTGTATCAGGTGTGTACCTGGTAATGAAATGACAGTCATGCTAAAAACATAAAATAACTGTTGGCGTAAAAACTAACACCTCTGGAGTGCAGGTTTGTACGGACAGCTATGCACATTGCGTAATGAGTGCTCTTCAAATTAGGAGGGGAAGCTCCCTCGTAGTGCTGGAATGCGTGGAAAAGAAAAGTAATCTAAGTCCTATCTTTTGTTCTCGCTGGAAGAGGCACAAGGTTAAGAAACTTCAAGAACGCGCAAGTATGACTTTTGGCTTCAAGCAGATCATTAACTACAACCAAACTAACTACTTTTAAATTCATCCGCTACCAAGAAAACGTAGAAAGCACGAGGAAATGGAGCGCAGAACGGGATTATCCGACGACAAAACGTAAAGCATAGAGATTCTCAAACTTGAAGGCAAGGTGGCACATCTATCAGCTAAATCTAAACAAGTTTATTGGCAACAACAATATACGATAAACAAAGTACGGATTCTCAACTTGAAGGCAAGGTGGTACAACTATCAGCTCAATCCGAATAAGTTTATTGTTCACACACATGACACGATAACCCAGTACAGATTTTCTACTTGAAGGCAAGGTGGCACAACTATCATCTCAATCTGGACAAGTTTTTGAACACAAAACAGGAAAGAATTCACCATTATAATTGCATGAAACCCCTATGTAAGTACAACAATTCATCATATGAAGAAACGCGAGATGAACAGAGATACAAAAAGAAAGCAACATTGGAGGGCAAGGTAGGCACAACATATTATTTCTCTCGTGCAAAAGTTATGTACAAATGAGAAAAAGCTCTTATTTATAGACATCAAAAGGTGTAGGGAACCCTAAAATCACCTTGAGTCAACTACAGTCTTGCAATGCATGCAAGATTTATTATTAAACCCTAATAAAGTAAACTATATAGTTAACTGGAAAGCTACCATCAGTTAACGGGTACATCTAACCTAAATGGACAATGTGCAAGCATGCACGTCCTTATTTAAAGCAAAGTTAACTGGACACTACCCTCAGTTAACTGGAAACCCTAACCCTAACTCCTGTGAAGATAATCCCAAGGAAGAGATAAGCATGTATGAAGTCAGCAAGTGAACTCAAGACTGAAAGTCGAGTTAACTGTTGCTCTTGACTCTAACCTCGAAACTAACTGCATATTCTAACTGACTGATCACTAGTTGCTATCTCGAGCAACTCAAACAATCTTGGAAATATCCACTGGCATTTCATTGACTAGTAACTCTGGCGGCTCTGTAACTGAAGTGATGACCACTGTTTCTTTTGCAGCTTGACGCTTTTTACGTTTTTCTCAATGGAGAAGTGTTGCATGACGAAACTGCGGAGTTTGACCACGAACACTCTGGTTGCGAGAAATACACACGAACGCGGAATTCCAACGGTGTCCAACCCGCGTCTACGCTTGTCAAATTGTCTAAATCAACCCCTGGATGCACTTGATCTTCATTGTCAGCTGCTCTGATGAAAACATAAATTAAGACCGATTTGGTCTTGAATTCAGTCTAGTTGAACTGCCTTCTGAAAAACTTGCCCGTTGACTGTGAACATGGCTATGTTCTGACAACTTTCTCCAGAAAGCAAAAATGGCACCAGTGAGGCTAAAAATAGCTTGTCGGAGGATAATTTTCACCAAAAATTTTGAGACGTGGGTTTTGTCCGGAAAATGATTCTAAGACAACCCACAACGTCAGAATTGTGAAAAAACGCCATTTAGCTTGACATGCAAAGATTCTTCAGTCGAGAATTGCAGGGGTTTTTAAAGCTTCCCGGGGCAATTTTTCTTGAGAAAATCAGAAACATGGGTTTTGTGCACAACGGAATTCTGAACAAACCCAGATGATGCGATTTTCAAAAAGATGTGATTTTAGCCCACATGCAAAGAAATCTTTGGAAAAAAGCACAGAGCTTCAGAATGAAGGCTGCGGGGCAATTTTCTCAAAAAAAACTAAGACATGGGTTTTGCTGCAAATACTGCAGTATGCGAACCCAGATGATCAAACTCTGAAAATATGTTGAATTTCTTTGACATGCGAAGAAAGTACCTAAGATGAGAAATAAAAGAAATAAGATAGAAGAAAGAAGGTTTTATTTGCTCTGCTTCTGTAGAATTCGCCTCTCTGTTTTGGAATTCGATGAAACCTGCATGCAAACTGAAAACAAAGTCTGGAATATTCTTCTTCTGAACAAACTGAATCCGTTGCTATGAAGAACGCTGAAATCTGACACCTGTAGCACCTTTAAATTGCTGCTTGCTCAAGAAGAATGTATGTTTCTAAGCTTGTGATGAAGAAATAATGGATGCCTAAGCTTGAATAAATAGAGTTTCATCACCAAAAATCGTAAGAAGTGCATGCAACCTTGAAAATTGCGCTTGGCTTGTGATTGGACCTCAATTTAGTTAACTGAAACTAAAATGAGCTAAATAAAGCACCATGCTTTAGGACTAAAGTCGCCTTATTCAGACTTCAGTTGCAAAATTCTATTTAAAGCATCATGCGATTTTAAGCTTCAGTTGACAACTCATATTGAATTCGCCATTCTTCACTTCAAAATTCATGCTTTAAATCTTTAATTAAAAATCTTAATTAAGGCGTCCCTTTTGAAGATTGAAGTTAAAATATAATGAAGTGTTAACTTCACAAAATCTTCACAAAACTTTAATTAATGTGCCATGCATGCAAACTCAAGTTGATTTTCAAACATGCACTTCAGTTAAGTGTACATGCAAACAAGTTAACTCAACATGCAAAGTCAGTTAACTGGACATGCAAACTAGTTAACTTGACATGCAAACTGAAAGAACACTCAACATGCCAAAATGTGAACTGGAGATGACAACCCAGAAATCGTTTAGTCTAACTGAAGTCAGAACTCAAGTTAGGGCGCACCAATCTACTTATTTCGAAAAATCAACTTTGACCTCTCTAGGCATTTTTCAGACTTAGCCAATTTTAATGAAAATTTGGATTTGAACCTCTATCAGGACCTCTGTTCATCCCCTGACATTGGTTGACTGACTCCACCGATTGGCTGGCTGACAGGTGCATCGCAGAGTAGGACAAAAACTGATCAAAAGGTACCTTGAGACTGAACATCATAAAACTAAGATCTGAAGGGTCAAAAATCCAAGCGACCTTTTCCAAAGCTGCTCTTTTTCTTAGTGTTAGCCAAATTTTCTCCACTCCATCTCGTACGAAGGGAAAAATCAAATCCTTCATAACTTCTGACTGACCAAGTTTCAGGACTGGATCACAGGCTCACTGCGGAGCTGACCTCATTCCACATGACAGCTGCAAAGGCACATTTCTCCAGAAAACATCATCTGAGGGGTGAAAATCAAGGGTGCCTTTTTGAAAAGTTGCTCTTTTTCCTCCAGACTTAGCCATTTCTGGAACTGACCAAAATAACACTAAAACTCCAACTGCAAGCTGCTGAGTCATTTTCTGATTAGACGGAGACAGGCAACGAAGAGCTGAACGTAACACGGAAAAGTTGAATATCTGAGATCTTCAAAAAGAAGGCATTAAAGGCTTCAAAAGCTCAGGCACCTTTATGAAAATGTGCTTTTTTGCTTATTCCTTGATATTTTGACCAAGATTTGACCCCATGTTTGACCTCTGGCTCAGGCAATTCGGCAACTCAGATTCACCCACTGACGAATGAGTCGCGAAGCCTGAACAAATGTGAAACAAACATCTCGGGTGGCATTTAGTCAAAAACCTTCATTTGACACCTCAAAAAGATGGGCGCCTTTCTCAAAAGCTGCTCTTTTTCTCAGTGAGCCAATTTTGTCATTCCTCTCATTTTGCGCTATATCATCTGTAACTTGCACGAAACAGGTCCGTTTGACAGGCTTGATAGCCCGTTGTGAAGCTGACGAGGTACCAAACAAATGTCTGTTGGAGGTGACAAACCCTAAAAACAGGATTTGAGCCCCTAAAAGATAGGGCGCCTTTTTGAAAATGTGCTCTCCCCTCCAGAGAGAAAATTTTGATGATTTTCCTTAAAATTTTCACTTTTCTTGAATTTCCTCAATAACAGACTGACATGAAACTGACACAAACTTCATATTTAAAAAGCCCAAAAATGACCTTCTGACATCACTTTAACAAGATTAAGACTCAATTAAGCAAAATACTTTAGTGAAGCAAAAAATTTGGTTTGGGTACAACAATAACAAAGATTAAAAAATTAAAAACACAATAGAAAGTATAAAGAAAACACATAAATAACTAAATTGCCACAAGTCGTATTGTATCTGGTTCTAATGAATGAATTGGTGTTTTGGATGCTCTTAGTGAAGAACAGTGGGATGATTATGTCATGTAATTCTTGAGTTTGACCACGACCATTGACTGTTTTCCTAATTTTAATAGATAATACAAACCTATATGATATATGATACACCAAGACTCAATTTTTTTTATTACCAATTATTATTTTATGTGCATAGTTCAAAAAATGAGGCTTGGCTAAAATTTGTCAGCCCAAAAAATTGGTTCTGACTCGGACTCCGCAGGAACCTTGAAAATAAAATAAATTACATAAAATACACAAGATGAACTTAACTAATATGTGATAAGTACGAAGAATGAATTTAGAGAACATGTAAGTCTATTTTGATCGTAGTAGCATTACCTGGAATCAGGTTGACTTGGCAAACCAAAAGTATAATTATAATTCAACTATTGAGGATTTAATTAGGAGATTAAAAACTGCCAAAGATTCATAAAAGTAGGGACAACAAGCTGTTTTTTATTACAAGCCAAATAAAGAGAATAAAACCCTTCTTTTCCATTTGTCGCAGCCCAAAACAATTTTTAGTTCTCGCTTTTTAGAATCAGAGCAGGGATTTAAGGATGGAAGCCTCCAGTAGGTTGAGGAGTAGCACCCCTGCCCCAAATTAAGACTTTTGAGGCACAGGGACCTCATATTGCATGCCATTTCTCATTTTTTTACTGCATTTAACCAACTGTCAATAAATTCTTCCTGTCATTTGACAATATTCATGTCACCAAGGTCCAAAATGCGGAAGATAAAAATGACAAAATAAACAGAATAAGGGTTTTATGTAGTGGCTGAATTCAATTGTTGCACTCACTGTGTCTAAGCGAGTCTCAGCAAGGAATCACTGAGTAACTTGTAAAGTACTTGCTAGTTTCTGTTGCAAACTTGGCTCATGAGTCATAGATGAGATATTCGTCTGCTGCAGAAACTCATGAGCACTCTTAAGTTTTTGAACTATGGAACTTATGTTAATGTTTTTCAAATGCATATAATATGAAGATTAAGGTTAATTTTGTTAATGTTTTTTACAACTTTTAGTACAGAGTTGAAGAGAAAATTGGTGATACATGTAATAGGATTGATGCAAAACATGGGTTGCATAGATGTCTTCAGAGAAGTATATCTTTACAATATTTGTGGAGGTCCAGTGTAAGGTTGCTATCACAATTGATGTAATTACACCGCCATTTCCTGCCAAAGATGGATTATATTGAGGCTGAGTGACCAGCAGAACAAGAATTTAGGATTTAGCATGGTGAAATGCATGTGGAAGGATGTGAAGTAACACATTATTTGATATAAATTTGAAGCTAAGTATTGTTGCCATGACATCTCATCATCATGTCTTCAATAGCAAAAACTAAAGGTTTCGAGTTCATACAAGAGAAGGGTTCACTAGTGAGTTCTTCGACTTCATGGCACCCACAGGGAGATTGGCTTGTGGAAGTATATAGAAATCCCTCTTCTGAAGGTAGAGCAGTCACATCTTGGTCGAATTGGGGATAGGAATAACCTGGAGGAATGTAATGGCTGCAGTGATGTTTACAAGCTGAGTCATTTAGTTCATTGATCAATTGTACAGAAATAGTTGAGGATTATTGTTGCAGATGAGCCAACAGCCACAGCACTTCTGTTCCTCTTCTCACCATAAATCACAGAGATTTGTGGATGATTGGTAGGCATGTTTTTCTTACCATTGTGTATTTGCCTAGGAGAAGATCTGTGTCAAACAGAAATAGTAAGTTATAGAAACATGTTCATAAAATATAAGGATTTGTGCTGATTTCTTATTTTGCATGCTTGTTATATGTGTTAAGACCAATAGCTACTGCTTCTAAATATTAATGGGGTTGCTATTAAAAGGGACATCCTGGAGAAACATTTTAACTGTTTAAGTTTTAACCTTTGGTAAAGCCTGTGTATTCAAGGTAAGTGATTGGATAGGATTAAAAGAAAAATTGAGATGGCGAAACTTTTTGGGAATGAATTTCCAGTCAAGCCCAAAGATCCTGACATCTTTGAATAAATTTGACACTCTTTGACATAAATTTTATTTTGAGCTGACTCTAGAAAGATAACTTTCTGAGACAAGATATTTCATAATTTATAAGAATCAGACACATTTGTCTCAAGCATTAGATGTTAAACTGTACTCAAAATTTCCACCAAAACATGGACACTCGCAAGGGTTTTTTTGGGTCTCTATTACATTGATGAACTATTACCAAGGAAAATCACTGCGCTTTACTTGAAAATTTTTATGGGATGTCTCTTCTCACCTTTATCACTGGGAACGATTTCAATAAGAATTATATTAGCCTTTTAAAGCAGTCAACGATATGTAATTTGATCCTTACAATTCATAGAGTGATTATTCTTCTTGAATCTTTGTTGCGCGTTGGAAGGAATAGGGAATAAAAGGATGCTGTCATTTTGGTTTTGCAACACATCGTATCAGTAGCAATAGTGCTATGCTATTGGGCATTTTCCTATAGTTTTGATGTGCACATTCCCAAGATTTGTTTTTCTATTTATATCTAATTGCTCAACTTTTTTTGTGCCAATTCAGGTTTTATTGCTTCCAAGTGATCCATTAGATTCTCGGAATATCATGCTTGAAGGTATAATCTCCACTATCAAATGCACCAGTGTTAATTGCCCATTTTGGTTGTTAAAGCTTAGTGGAAAACTTACCAAACTGATAATAGTTCTTGGAAATATGAAGTTTTTCTGTTCTGATTTCTATGTACTTCTAAATTGAGTGGAAAGAAATAATAATTTTTGCAACTATAGGGAGACTGGATGGTGACAATGGTTGTGCAATCTCTTTTTCTCAGTTGGTCATGTTTACCAAGATCTTGTAATGGTATATATGAACCCTCTTTAGGCACCAGTGACATTGGTTATAAGAATTGGATATTGAATGGCAAGGATTGTAAATGGCAATGACTGTTGGAGTGGGGCTAAAGTAGAAGTTTTAGTATGGGCATAATTGTTTCCTTCTTGGTGTATTATGGTGGAGGGTCTAACTGGATAGAGCAACCATATCCTTGTGTATTGGTTTGCTGACTATAGCGAGTTGATCCCATAGATCTTTGATATTTAGAAGATTTTTTGATAGAGACCCCCCCCCTTATGCAATTTGGTAGCAAATAGTATATTTTTGAGATACAAGACCCAATGTTTTTTTTGACACTTGATACCTGTTTTTTAGATTATCCCATAATGGACTAGCAAATGTAGCATTATGTACTTCAAGCATTAAATCATCTAAGATTGACAACTTGAGAATTAGTAGAGCTTCCCTATGATGTTTGTCAAAGTCTCTTGGTTGAGTAGTAGGCTTGGTTTCTTGTGCTTAATAGGATTCTATGACATTCTTGATACTTAGCAATAGCTAGTTATCTTGTGACTCTAGATATTATAATTTTTTCAATGAGTTTTTGTGACTTTGGCAACACTTAACTCTAGATATTGGTCATTTTACTCAACAAACCCCAAAAAATAAACCTTTTTTCGAACTTTTAAATATATTGATTCTAGAAAGCTTGCTCGAAATATTTGAAATCTCCGTTTGTAATTCGACCTAGAAAATAATTTTTTTTCCTAAAAATTTAAAACTCTGAAATATATTTGGAAAAACTTCCTTTTAAACTTTTGGAAAATAAAAAATTGAGTGTAAATTAAAAAAAAAAACTTGGAATGATTGCAATTCACGACTACCATGTGATTGTAGATTGTGGATTTTCATGTCGCAATGGTGTGATTATGCAGGAATAGGCCTGTTGTGTGTCTTTTCATGACTTTTGTAGACATGATTGATTGTGATTTTCCCTTTCTTTAGACACTTGCACCTCCAAAATTGCCATTAGTAATGAACTCTATTTGTAACTGGTGCAAACCCATAAACAATTGCCGTGCAATTGTAAAACAATTCTAAAAATTCTTAAAACAATTTTAGAAATCCTTCTAATTTTCTGGTTTTCATGCCTGTGATTTTCAGCCATGATTTTGCTTGAGACTGTAGACTTGCAATGGGATTGATTACTTTCAACTTAATTTGCATTTTTTTGGCCACAAAAATATATGGACAACTAAATACTGCAGACTGAAATGAAATGAAATGAAATATTTTAATGACGTCCACGAGGCCAAAGAAGCCTATGGGACCCAAGATCAGCACCGGAACAACCCACAGCACAGCCCTAGACAAAATGGAGGCGCCGTTCGAGATCAACCCTTCGAGAGTGAATTTTGATAATGAAGTTTGCAATTTTGTCGAGTCTTGAATCTTCAAACAAGGTATTTAAATTGTCAACCTGCACCGTATCCCCATAGCTGGCCCGGATGTCTTTATATGCTGAGCATTCTATGATAAAGTGCCATTCCGTCTCCACCATACCCTTGTTACAAAAACGGCATATTCTATTTTCCCACTCTTCTTTAGGAACCACCCACCTACCCGTTTCACACCTAAGATGGTGTGAACTAGTCCGCAATTGGGCTATCAACATTTTTGCTTTCCATTTGATATTCGCTCCTATATAAGCCTTTTCTTCATGGTCCCTTGTGGGATTGAATTCTTTGATATAATAATCCTTTTTACGCCCTGTTTTTTTCGTCCATATACCATATTTAAATTTTTCTCTCACATAATTTTTTATTTCTCCATTTGTGTTTGGACACTCATGCATCACAACATCCCATTTCTTCATCCATTTGATATTAAGTTTCATCCATGTGTTCTTTCTTCTAGTTAGCTCCTCTTTCACAATTAGCTTAGGCCATCTATGATCCTCCATATTCTGGACCTTCTTTAGGTAGCTTAATAACCGGGTCATCGCTGAGGCCTCTAGAGGAAAAGTACCGGTCTCAGCCAATAAAATTTCATAAGGCACTGCAGTCTTAAGCTTGAGGCTGCATATAATTAGATGTTTTTGTATCCTTTCCACTTGTCTCCATTTCTGATCTGACATGCTGCTGCCCCAAATTTCACACCCATAGAGAATTACCGGAGTAACAAGAAGACCAAAAAGCGTTCTTTTAGTTTTCCAATCCCATAATTCAGCATTTCTACATCTATTTTGCAAAGAGTACAACGCTTTCCAGCCTCCTTGAATTCTTTTTGCTCTACATGTTTCCCAACTAAGTTTGTTGTGAAAATCAAGCCCAAGGTACTTATACTCATCCACTATTTCCAGTGGCTTGCCTTCAAAGATAAATTCAATTTGCTGTTTTTTTCTTCGCAGTGAGAAGATCATTATTTTGGTTTTTGAAGTGTTCACTTGCATCCCGACCTCTTGACAAAACGTTTCAAGGGCCTTCAAATGTTTTCTCAAATCAAGCGCAGTTTTAGCAATTAATATGAGGTCATCGGCATATAACAGTAATTTTATTACAAAGTTGGCCAAAAGAATGCCTTCCCCACCAACCTTATCAATCCATTCTTCCAGCTTATCAATGTAAAGCCCAAATAGCGTTGGGGAGAGCGGGCAGCCTTGTTTGACACCAATGTCACTGCCAAATTATTCTGACATACCATCATTGGTTCTAATTTTAGCTTTGACCTGCTCGTAGAGCCTATGAGCAGCCGCCCTAAGCTCATGCGGAACTCCCAAATCCTCCATTCTCTTCCATAGCTTGTTCCGAGGGACCGTGTCAAAGGCTTTTTTAAAATCAACAAAGCAGCAATAGGCTTCGTCTCCTTGAATGTCCCAAATTTTTTCAATCAAAAATCTAAGGGTAACTCCATGATCAATAGTGGAGTGTTTGGGCCTAAAACCAGCTTGACCTTTTGCTCTTTTCCCCTCTTTTTCAGCCCAGCTGCTAATCCTGCGTTCAATCATGCTTCCAAAAAGTTTCCCCATAAGAGGGTTAATCATAATAGTTCGGTAGTTTGATGGGTTATTTATGTCACCATTTTTGTGCAAGGGGATAACAACACTAGTGGTCCATCCTTCTGGGAAGCCTTCTTGAATGACCCTGTTGAAAATGCTCTTAATACAAGGTGCAAGGACCTCAACACCCCACTTTAAATGTTCTGCTTGCAGCCCATCAATATCTTGTGCTTTCCCTCCTGCCAACCTTCTTATGCCTTGACTGATATCCTCTACGGTGAAAAGTTCGGTGGCTGCCTTGATTATTGGGGGTCTATGTTTATCCTGCTCACGCTCATAAAGAAGTTTTGCATAGTCTAGCCATTGAGAGCTTGTAATATTATTTTCCATTTGTTTTCTTTTCTGTTGTAGCTCCTTCCAAAATTTTTTGGGGTTGTTCTTTCCAAGGGTAATCAGCTCCAATCTTCTATCCCTTACATACTTTTCTTTTTTACTTCGTATCATCCTTTCATACTCTTTCTTGTTTTCTATTGTCATTCCCCCCTCACGAAGCTTCCTTTTTGTTAACTTGCACTCCTCATCGAACCACGGGTTTGCCGGAAAAGTATTTGTATTGCCTCTCTTGGGTCTAGACCTCTTGCACTCACCCAAAGCTTTGTGCACTAGAGGAATCAAAGTGTTCTTGTTTATTGAGTGTATCTTTATGTAAGCTGATTTTTTTTCCGATTCCTGAAAGAAATTTTTAAGGGCAGTCTTGAAGATTTTTTGATTTTCTTGAGTCATGAGAATTTTACCCGGTGTGGGTGCTTTGTTCTTGTTGATAAGGACTTGTTCCCCTTGCTGCTTGATTATGCGAATGTCAAGTTTTACATATATTGGATTATGATCCGATTTCAACTCCATTGGACATTTACCAATCACAAGCTCCATTATTCTTGCTGTATAGTTACGAGATAAAATGACATAATCCACCACACTTTGACCATTATAGGTCTTGCAAGTGATGTTGCCCGATCCCGGCCATGATCTCATACCGTTACATATTACCAAGTTGAATAGACTGCATATTCCCAACAGTTCTGCCCCATAATGAGTAACATTACATTTATTATCTTGAGAGGTTCGTTCCCACAATTGATGGTTCTCTTCTTCCAGCCATAGCGGATCATCTTTCTCTTTATCTTGGCTTTTCAAGTTAAGAGCTTGGATGCTAGCTGTTCTAGCATTAAAATCACCTATTAATATAACTTCCCCCAATGTGCTAAACACCGAAATGTCCTTTTTTAGAGATGCAAAGGGGTCCTCACGATCTAGACTCCTTTTCTTATATGATTTGGAGCCTTTTGGGGCGAAATAGCAAGCAGCCAATCTAATTGTAGTCTGATTTTCTGTTATTTTTAACCATATGTACTATTTGTTTGGATCTTCTTTCTCCACTTTTATACTTTTGTCCCATGATTCTTTTATTAGGACTGCAACTCCACCATGTCCTTTGCCATTTTCTGTTCTCTCATTCCAAATTGGTTATGCAAAATTGTAATGTTAGTCTAATCTAAGCAGTTTGACCTTGTTAGTTTCTTGGGATCGGCAATTATATGGCATAGTCACTCATTTTTGAGAAAATAATTGATTAAATTTTTAATTACCGAAATATCTTGCCTTGTGTTAACAGTGAGAGCAGGGACAGGTGGCGATGAAGCAGGGATTTGGGCTGGAGATCTTGTAGGTATACGATTCCTATATCTTTAAAGTTTATGATTGGATTTGTGAGGGACATATTGAGAAACTAAGCAGAAATTTATCTTTTCTAGCTCTCTCTCTTCTCAATGTATTATATCAAGTATTTATTTCTGAAGATCAATTGGTTTGTTTACTTTTGTTTAATACTATATAATAAATTTGGTACCCATCTTGAATTAACCAAAACTGAAAAGTTTGGTTGGTAACTCCCACATATTGTGTTTTCAGATTCTGTTAAAATCAGTATTCCATGCGGATAATCGATAATAAAATTTTTCGTTGGTAATTTCTACATATTGTGTTTCTAAATTCTGTTAAAATCAGTGTCCCATGGGGATGGATCCTTGTGGGTCTAGATGTTGTCTTGGACATGTCTCCTTCATTTCGTCTCTTTATTGAAAGTTTTGGGAATGTTCTTAGAAAAGGAGAATGTCTCGGGAATGCCCTCTTTTCTTCGTCCTTTTTGAGAACTGCGTTGCTTTCCCTTGCCATCCTGATGACTTGAAGGCATCCCCCACTTCAAATGCTTAAAAAACTAAAAAAAAATATTAACAAATAAAACACTAAAAATGTAGGTCTCCCAACTGATAAAAAGCTTTTAAAACCTATGCTCATTGCTGTTTTCCATTCATCAAAAAAGACAAGGAAAAGAGAGGGAGAGTAAGAGTAATAGTTTCTAAGATATTGATTGGAGGATGACTCCGATTTTTAAGTTTTTTTCTGAATGCACGTATGTACTATGATCATGCAGCATATCTTTTTTTTGCCATCTGTCAATTTAAATGATGCTTCATATTATGTCTATGATTATCATTCTATTAGATTGTCATGTCCCCTTCTCAAGTGTGAGTCCAATGGAAACCCTTAATCAATTATTTTATTTTGCATAAGCTAATGGGTTGGTGCAATGGAAATAACTTAATAATTTAACTTAATTTTTCAAAAAAGACAACTTATGTTTTATTATTGAAAATGGTTGTTTTATAAAAGAGACCAAAAATGATGCTAGGAATGGGGTCCAAACTTAAAAATAAAAGTCTGGAGGGAAGAGGAGGGAAAAAAAATAACAAATATTTTTCCTTGAAAAGCTTGTTTAAGGAGTTGAGGAATGGAGAGGATTACCAATTTCATATTATCAAATTCATTTCCCTTGAGGGTGAACAATGTTCATCTTTTCTGCCCTAGGATGAAAACCCTTGGCAATGAATGGATTCAAGGACGAAACCCCGCATGTTCCTGCATGTTAATTTGAATAATGCCATCTAGGAATTATCATTGTGCTAATGGGATGTAGAGTTCTTCCAATTTCATTTATTTGGTTGTGTGGGATTTCAATATATATTTCAGTTTGGTGTGAAAATTTTCAGTTCCAATGATTTGTATGTGTGATTTCAAGTATTTATTTACTAAGATTTAAATGATAAATCTTTAATATTTTTATGAACCTTTCCTTGGATGGCCGTACCTCATTTTGTAGATTGTAGGTGGTTAAAGGTGTTGAGTTTATATCTTAATTCTTGGTGCTTCCATAACATATTTTAATCTCAGCTTTTATAATTTTAGGGGAATCACAACTCTTACCTGTATTGGCCGCATCCTTAATATTTCATATTTTTGTTGTGAAAGGCTGCTACTTGTTTGGGGTAGCAAAACATGGCATAAAGGCTGCTGCACCAAATAATAATGGTGCTATCCATGTTTTGAAGAGTTTTGATTTATCTTGGTATATCATAGGAAATCACAACTTTATTTCTCTTTAGCTGTTGTTTTGAATTAAACAAGGTGGTCGTACCAATTCCTTATGGGCATGATGATGAGTTCCTTGTGAGGCAATTTCTTTAATGCTTGAAACGTTACTAGGCAATGATTCATATTTATTTGGAGTTATTTCTAAGGTTTGCTGTTTCTACATAAAGGGGAAATCACTGCCTTTAAAGGCTACGTATATTTTCATATCCAACCAGCCTTACATATATTAAGGAGGTGGTACCAATTTGGGAAAGGCTGCTAACATTGGTGTTTGGTAATAATTTCAGATTTGACACAATATTGCTGTTACTGGTAGTCAATTTCAGGAATGTTTCTATCGTTGCAAATCAGAACTATAGATTAGTAAAATAATGTTTTTCATTGTAAATTTCTGTGTGGTTTTTTGCCAGACTATTATAAGTTTAGAAGTGGGTTTAAATATTGTAAGTCATGATGGCTAATTTTCCATGACATTAAAAATCATTTTCATTTCCTAAATTATTTATCTAACGGCAATTTGTGTGGTTCTTTGCCAATTTTAGTATTTGTATTAAATTTGGAAGGCTTGCCGCCATAAAGCATTACCTTATTTCCAGATTTTTGTATCAGTTTCTATATTGAGTTGTGTGGCTTGTTACTAACAATTTTTTTTCTATAATAATTAGTCTAACCCCTTTTACTGTATGCTTTCACCTTGCCCACATTGGGATCTTGGTAATCAAAAGGTGTTAAGGTTGCATCTGTTGTCCATGTGAATTGCAAAAGCAAAATAAAATTTGTTTAAGACATTACAGTGATATTAGAGTTGTGATCTTGCCTGTTTATTTGCAAGCTAACCATTTGATGTAGACAATCACACGTGTCTTAGTGATAGAGAGATCAAATTCTATCAAAGGGAAAGGAGAGCTTAGTGTCTTGACCCTTTTAATACAGAAGCATAGTTTCCATTCGCAAAGTTTGAGAGAGAATATTAGTATGGTAGAAAGAAAAAAGAGAATTACTAATTAAATTGAAATAACCAATTTATAGCTCAATGCCATCATACAAGATCAGCAACAATTGAAAAATCTAGTGACACAGATGATGCATACATTTTAGAACATGAATACTTCTAGAGCAAATCAGAATTATAATGGTGAAGGAAGTAAAATAACAATTAACAGTAATAATCACACTAGAATGGTGATTAGTTCTACAACCAAACCTCTTCAACCCAAGTTCTTGACAAGAGAAGTAGGACTTGAGGGAGGAGAGAAACATAATTAGAATAATGGAGACAACTTTGTGGATTACTTGCATGATTCCCAATCCTTGGGAGAGGAGTTTCATGCAACCATGTCTCTAGAAGATTTCTGCAACTTGAAAATGAGAAATCGACCTAGGAGGGAGAGAAACAAAAACTATAATAGTTAAGATTTGCAACAATGATTGGGCAAGTTGTCAATACCCACCTTTGATGGTACAAACAAATATATAGCTTGCGCTTGGATCTAGAAGCTGGGCACTTATTTCTCTCTAAACCCCATGTTTGAAGGGGAAGCAATCAAATATGCTACACTCAATTTGGAGGGAGTGGCACATGAAGGGTGGGACCACAAAATGATCATTCAAGGTCATAGTTTGATTGATACTTACACATTGATACTTATGCAGAGTTTAATCAAGGGCTCGTTGATAAATTTGATAGAAAGGACCTTGAGATTCATTTCTAGGAATTGACCTAGTTGAAGCAGTATGGTTCAATGGACAACTATGTGACGGAGTTTCAAAGGCTATCTGTTATGGTATCAGATGTCTTTGGAAGGAGGCTTATTCTTTTATTCTGTTGGCGTAACAACTAGCACCTCTGGAGTAAGAGTTGGTACGGACAGCTATGCACACTACGCAATGAGTGCTCTTCAAATTAGGAGGGGAAGCTCCCTCGTTGTGCTTGACAAAAGTACTTGCAAATGGAAATAAACTAAACTAAATCCTGTTTTTTTGTTTCAGCTGTAGAGGTACAAGGCTTTCTCAAAAACTATACGTTGCAGCTGAGTATTTTCTGGTTTTGCAGACTACTAACTACAACTAAACTTAATTACTTAAATTCTATCCAATTTCCTCAAGAAAAACAGAGCATGAGGAAACGGAGCAAGGTTTGACTATCAGACGATAAACGAGTGTAGATTCTCAACTTGAAGGCAAGGTGGCACATCTATCAGCTCAATCTAAACACGCTTATTGGTAACAACAACACACGATAAACTGAATACGGATTCTCAACTTGAAGGCAAGGTGGCACGACTATCAGCTCAATCTGAATAAGTTTATTATTCACAACAACACACGATAACCAAGTGCAGATTCTCTACTTGAAGGCAAGGTAGCACAACTATCATCTCAATCTGAACAAGCTTATTGAACACAAAACAGATTTTATCTAAGTAAGGAAAGAATTCACCATTATAATTGCATGAAACCCTATGTGGCATAACAATTCATCATAATAGTGAAAACACATGAACAAATACAAAAAGAGCAATATTGAGGGCAAGGTAGGCACAGCGTATATTTCTCTCTCGTGCAAAAGTTAATTACAAATGAGCAAAAGCTCTTATTTATATACATCAAAGGTGTAGGGAACCCTAAAATCACCTTGAGTCAACTACAGTCTTGCAATGCATGCAAGATTTATTACTAAACCCTAATAAAGCAAACTATACAGTTAACTGGAAAGCTACCATCAGTTAACGGGTACATCTAACCTAAATGGACAATGTGCAAGCATGCACGTCCTTATTTAAAGCAAAGTTAACTGGACACTACCCTCAATTAACTGGAAACCCTAACCCTAACTCCTGTGAAGATAATTCCAAGGATGAGATAAGCATGTGTGAAGTCAGCAAGTGAACTCAAGATTGGAAGTCGAGTTAACTGCTGCTCATGACTCAACCCTCGAAATTAACTGCAGGTACCAACTAGCAGATCACTCCATGTTATCTCGATCTAACACTTCGACCAAGAACTCATCAATCTCTCTGTCTTCTGGCACTTTGATGTTATCCAAAACAACAGTCTGTTTCTTCAGTTCTCTGCCACTTTCCTTGACCGTATGCATGCCTCTCTGACATCTTCAGTCGCCTTTCTGAGACTAGCTGCAATAACTGAAATATTTTCCAACCTAGGCGCCATAGGCTCTCCTTCAAGGTTATCACGAATTAGCTTTTCGAACTCAGCTTGTACTTTGTCCAATTCAACATACGTGCCATCTTCAAGAAGATAATGATACGGAATCTGAACAACAAAACCACTGACAAGTGCAAGTACTCCAATCACATCATCTTTCAACGAAAACAACTTGGCAGAGATCTTTTCACATATCTCCATTTTGAAAAGGTGCTGCTCTCTCCAAGTAAAAACTTTCTCTTGATCTTCATCAATCTCCAAGGCATCGTATGCAACAGACAATTGAGATACAATAACACGATCCTTGGCTAAACTCTCTGCAACTGAAATCTCGAGCAACTGAACACCTTGACGAAGCTTATGTGCATCACTCCTCAACTGATACAAATCTGCAAGAAGATGTCGACCTGTAGCAACTAAACTTTCAATCCAGTTGTCCAAAAGTCTGCCATGACTGACTAACTGATCAAGCTTTCGTTGTTCTGCAGGTGTATTCTGAGGAAGAATAGGTTCTCTACCCGAATTTCCATGAACAAGATCATAAATATATTGACGAAGTTGACTGTTTTTGCCTTAAGCAGTGCCTTATCCTCTCCATCCTTTGTGATGCGTTCTTCAAGATTATTGGTAACAATCTTAAGAAGAGTTACATCTGTCTCTCGAGTAGTCCTGCCAAGATTTGCCTTAGTGAAAGTAAAGTCACCAACTTCGACTTCGTCTAGGCTCTTACCCTCTGGAGGAACAACAACTTCTATAACAATCTCTGATTTTGGAGTCTTCTCAATGTGCACCTGTTTCTTGATTTTCTTGTTCGACCTTTTTTGATAAGGCTCACCAAACTCAGACAAATCAAGGTTATATGAAGGTTCCCGCCTCTGTCTCCCTAAAGACCTCTTGAGCCAACAAGACTGAACAATATCATCAATTCGAGGAGAGACTGTCCCTGATGTATCCACCTGTGGCGGTTCAGTTGTCTCCGATCCTACTCGAATTGGTATCTCAGGCTCCGAATCTATATCAATAGGTTGCACGTGTGGCGAACTAGGAGGTGAAACGTGAGGTTCAGCCTGAATGACTGTCTCTACTGGAACCTCAGGTACATTCTCAACTTGTTTCTGCTTCCTCTTACCAGTAGCTCTCTTTCTCGTGTTTCCGTTGAGTCTAACTCCTTCAGGAGGAATCACAATAGCCTTGACCCGAGGTCTTGACCTAGAAGTAGAAGGCAATGAAGAAAACTTCTCTGGCGGCTCTGTCATAGGAACTGACTTACGCTTCCGCTTACTCTCCAAGAACTACTTACTGATCTTGATAACCGATTTAGAAACTTCCTCAATAGAAGTATTCTCCTTAGCATACCAATCTGGTGAACGAAGTGGCTGCCGAGCAATTTGATCTCTGACAAATGAATTGAGAAGAACTTCTCCATCATCATCTAATAGACCATCAACATCTTCTGATAGGTAATCAGAGAGCTGACCAATAGTGAGTCTACAATAGTGACGACGACGAACCTCGAATTCATCTTCACAATTAGCCCAGAAATCTTCAAGTGCTGGCTTATGTGCAATCCCTCCCTCTAGCCTAGTTGCATAATGACCCAAAGGATCATAGGAACGCCTCTCAGTATGAGTTTTGAGCTTGAATCTTTCTAACTCGGTTGACATAAGCTTGGCATCTGTTGCCGCACTACATGTGAAAATCCCCAATGCAAATGGAAAAGTAGCTACAGTCTTATGACGATTGCGAAGAAAGAAATGAACATGTTGCATCTGCCTGAGAAACTCCATGAAGATGATCTTGTCTGAAGGATACCTCGGCAACATCAGGGGCTCTCCAACATATCCATAAACCCGGATATATGTGAAAGTAGGGAATTGGATAAACCAATCCGCCCAAGTCTCCATCGCTGATTTTTGCCTCGGCAGAAATACGAATGTGCATTTCGTTGTCAAGATCTCTAACAGTCCTCATAGCAAAGTGATCATTCACTGCTCGGAAATCTTGTTCAGATTGAGAGAACTCCAACTGAGGATAATACTCGTGAATACGTTGAACACCGAGAGTGCCATTGGTTTTAAGATGCTTGTAGCTGCCTTGGAATGCAACTAAGTAGACCAAGTAAGATATCATATGAAACTCATGAAACTTGAGAAAATTAGTAATCTGCTGATGTAAGCAATCACTAATCAACATAGCCCAGTCAAAATGTTCTGTGCCATCAAGAATTCTGGAAATAAGGTAAAACATCCATGAACGGAAAGTACTAGCATCCTCTTGGCCTGTAACTCGGTTGAGCAAAGTTATCAAAACAGCAACCTCGTCCTTGAATTCACCACGGCCAACCTTCTTAGGCATGTTAGTCTTCTGAACCTTCAGCCATTTCTGAGCTACCTTTCTCTGTGAACGCTGTTGATCTCCATCCCATATCTTCTCACAGGCTTCAATAACCACAGTAAAGTTATCTGAACGCGGAGGAATAGCAAAACATTTCTCTATATCTTTCGGTTTGAGACTGCAAACAACCCTCCCATCAACTGATCTGATTTGTCGTGAAGATGAGTCATAATGCTTGATACAAGCAAGAACAAACTTGAGATCAAAAGTGGTAATAGGAATAGATGCCATTGCCAACAATCCGGAACGCTCAAGATTCCTCAACGAATTGCTGCTAACACCCTCCAAACTGCTCAAATTAACCACTGGATAAACATGATTCAGGTCTGTATCTGAAGTTTTGACAAAATTATGCATAAGAGCCGATTTGATCTTGTAATCAATGAGATTGAACTGCATTTTGAAAATGAAGACTTTTGACTGTAAAGTCGAATATACTTGAAGAACTTTCTTGAAAAACTGAAAACCTCTGGACAAGGCTAAAAACAGCCTAAGGCAGGGGAAATTTTCGAAGTTTTTCTGAAACGTGGGTTTTGTGCAAAATCAAATTCTAATACAACCCAGATAGCTTGATTCTCGAAAAAATGTGTTTCAAGCCCACATGCAAAGAAATTCTCAGAAAAATGCACATAGCTTCAGAATGAAGACTACGGGGCAATTTTCTCGAAAAAATCTAAGACGTGGGTTTTGCTGCAAATACTGAAGTATGCGAACCCAGATGATCAAACTCTGAAAATATGCTGAATTTCTTTGAGATGCGAAGAAAGTACCTAAGATGAGAAATAGAAGAAATAAGACAAAAGATAGAAAGTTTTGCTTGTTCTGCTTCTGAAAAATTCGCCAATCTCCTTTAGAAATTTGATAAAACCTGCATGCAAAGTGAAAATAAAGTCTGGAATCTTCTTCCTCTGAACAATCTGAATCCGTTGCTATGAAGAACGCTGAATTTTGACACCTGTAGCACTTTTAACTTGCTGCTCACTCAAGAAGAATGAATATTTCGAAGCTTGAGATGATGAAATAATGGATGCCAATGCTTGAATAAATAGACTTTCATCTTTGAAATTTGTACAAAGCATTAAACCTTGAAAAATGGCGCTTGGCTTGTGATTGGACCTCATTTTAGTTAATTGAAACTAAAATAAGCTAAATAAAGCACCATGCTTTAGGGTTTCCCTTTCAATCTTTAGTTGCAAATTTATTTAAAACCTCATGCGAATTAGACTTTAGTTGACAATCCTTGTTGAATTCGCCATCTTCAAAATTCACTAAATTTACAAATAAGAATTAAAGCGTCCCTTTTAAGACTTCAGTTGACAATGAAAAAGTGAAGCGCCAACTTCAACCTCATGCTTTAAATCTTTTAAATATTCTAAATATGGCATCCCTTTTGGAAACTTCAGTTGACAAAGATGAACTCGCCATACTTCACAAAATCATGCTTCATGCTTTAATTAGATATGGCGTCCCTTTTGGAAATTCCAGTTAACATTCAATGAAGCGCTATCTTCACAAAGTCTTCACATTTTCAACCAAATTCGCCATGCATGCAAACTCAAGTTGGTTTTCAAACATAATCTTCAGTTAAGTGAACATGCAATCAAGTTAACTCAACATGCAAAGTTGTTAACTGGACATGCAAACTAGTTAACTCGACATGCAAACTGAAAGATCACTCAACATGCCAATATATGAACTGAAGATGACAACCTAGAAAACGTTCAGTCTAACTGAAGTCAGAACTCAAGTTAAGGCGCACCAGTCAACTTCTTTCGAAAACTCAACTTTGACCTCTTAAGGCGAATTCCAGACTTAGCCAATTTTCATGAAAATTTGGATTTGAATGTCTCTCGGGACTTCTGTTCATCCTCTGACACTGGCTGACTGACTCCACCGATTGGCTGGCTGATAGGTGCATCGCAGAGCAGGATAAAAACTAATCAAAAGATACCTTGAGACTGAACATCATAAAACTAACATCTGAAGGCTCAAAAATCCAAGCGCCCTTTTCAAGAACTGCTCTTTTTCTCAGTGAGACAAATTGACATCTTCATTTCGTACGAAGGGAAAAAACAAATCCTTCATAACTTCTAATTTACCAATTTTCAGGACTGAATCTTAGGTTCACTGCGGAGCTGACCTCATTCTGCAAGACAACTGCAAAGGCACATTTTCCCAGAAAACATCATCTAAGGGGTGAAAATCAAGGGCACCTTTTTGAAAAGTTGCTCTTTTTCCACCAGACTTAGCCATTTCTCGAACTGACCAAAATAACATTAAAACCCCGACTGCAAGCTGCTGAATCATCTTCTGATCTGACGGAGACAGGCAACGGAAAGCTGAACGTAACACGGACAAATTGAATATCTGAGATCATCAAAAAGAAGGCATTAAAGACTTGAAAAGCTCAGGCGCCTTTTTGAAAAAGTGCTCTTTTGCTTTTTCATTGATATTTTAACTAAGATTTGACCCTATGTTTGACCTCAGGTTCAAGCACTTCTGCAACTCATATTCACCCATTGACGGATGCGTCGCGAAGCTCGAACAAATGTGAGATAAACATCTAAGGTGGCATTTAGTCAACAACCTTCATTTGACACCTCAAAAAGATGGGCGCCTTTTTCAAAAGTTGCTCATTTTTCCAGTGTTAGCCAATTCTGGCTCTCCTTTTGTTTTGCACTATATCTCCCGTAACTTGCACGAAACAGGTCCGTTTGACAAGCTTGATAGCCCGTTGCGAAGCTGACGTGATGTCGGACAAATGTCTGCTGGAGGTGACAAACCCTAAAAACAGGATCTGAGCCCCTAAAAGATAGGGCGCCCATTTGAAAATGTGCTTCCTTCTCCAGAGAGAATTTTGATGATTTTCCTTCAGATTTTAACTTTTCTCAAATTCCTTCAGTGACAGACTGACATGACACTAACACCAACTCCATATTTAAAAACCCCAAAAACGACCTTCTGACATCACTTTAACAAGATTAAGACTCAATTAAGCAAAATGCCTTAGTGAAGCAAAAATTTTGGTTTTGGGTACAACATATTCATAGAAGATTTGATTGAAGGGTTGGGTTAAAGCCTTTGATCCTTCATTACAAGATGTAATCAAAGGAGCTATAGACATGAAGCCCTCCGTTTCTAAAAGAAAATTCTATCCAAAGGCACCTCAAGCAAAGCAACATAACAATCCTTTTTAGGAGTGATCGAAAAAAAAAAATAAAGAAGAAGAAGCTAGAAATGAGCTTTGGAGGAAGTAGCCATGCTTTTCTTGTAAGGATCCATGGGAGCCAAGTCATTGATGCCTTGGTCGTGGGAAAGTCTTAGAATCCAAAAGGGAAGAATTCGAGTTAGAAAGTGAGAAAGATGAAGTGAAGTTTGAATTGGAGAGGCATGATGAAGAATTAGTTTGAGGAGGAACATTTTCCACATAATATGGTACTTTGTATACAATCCTCTTAGAGTTTGAGGAGTCCTACATGGGTAGAGAGTCACATTGTCGATTGATAGTGGGGCAGCCCACAATTATATTGATGGAGGTTTGGTGGCTAAAAGAAGTCTTGAGATAGAAGACTTTGAAGGTTTTACTGTAATGGTTGTTGATGGATTCACCATACTTTGCACGAAGAAATTTTTCCAACTGAACTTCTCCTTTGAAAGTCACAAAGTGACAAATCACTTCTATATTGTTGGGAGTTCAATGGTTACATTCCCTTGAAAAATTCACTTAGAATTTTTAGACCATGGAACTCAAGTTTTGAGCTTATGAAAAGAAGGTAGTGCTCTGAGGAATGTCAAATGGAGTTCCTAGAATTGTTTCCACCAAAAGAATGGAGAGAAATTTTTTCCATGGTCCGGTTACTTGGGCAGCCTTGAAATATCCCTTTTAAGATATTCCGACAATTCCTTGAAGTATATTTTTTTTTGGTTTTTCCAAAAATTTTGGTTTTTTTCTCAATTGCAAAATTTAAATAAATAATTGCTAACAGGAGTGGATATAAAATTCACAAGATATCATTGAAGGAATTATTTGAATTTAAATAATATGTAATGAAATTCAAAAGGTATAGAACTTGATATAAATTGGAATAGCTTGCATCCCTTTTCTATTTGGTGTGTTAGACTTCTACAGTTCTCATGTACCATGAAACAATTTATTTTCCTTATGATGCTATTCCCTTTTTTATCAAATTTTCATGCATCTTTCAGAGTTTCTAAATTGTTTGGATGTGGTGCCAGCAACCTTCTTTCACGTCACGCTACACAACCAATTGCAATCCCTTTTTCCTTATATGAACTTGCAACTTCAAGTGGTGTGTCCAGTTTATCCTTGACAGGTGGCAGCTAACAATTGTTTGAAAACCTCATAAATCCCGCGATCCCTCTCAAGCTGCTAGAGTCTTGCAAAAGAGGTGGTTGGAGGTAAAGGAGGGTCCCATGACACCCTTACAAGTTAGCGGCATCAACTTCAAATTCCCATGTCCTTTTCTCATTGGCTGGTGGCCAACAAACAATCTGAAATTCTTTTAAAACCTAATTGCTGCTTTTTTAGTTTGAGATGTCCAACTCCACTGATTTTATGTGATGAGCCTTGCTGGCTCAAACCTCAAACCCCTGTCTTTTATTTATCTTTTTTGTGTTTTACGTTTTTTAGAGAAGAGTTTCTAGAGAGAAATAGAAGGGGCGCACAACATAAATGCTTATAAAATGTAAATCTGAGCTAATTTAAGCGAATTGAAATTACAGAAGGTAATAAATAAGCTCAACAATGGATTCAGAACTCATAAACATACCCGAAAGCTCCCAGATTATTTATTTAAGAAATGAAGTCTAGTTTGCCAACCAAGATGGAGAAATCTGGCAAAATCCAGTGTAGGAAGCTACAGAAAGTGAAATCCAGCCCAGAAACTGAGGCAAATGAGAAGAATATGCCAGACGCCAAGAAAGGTGAAGAGAGACCCTCAAACTGGAAGGCGTTTCTCCTAGAAAACCCAAATGCCCTTGCACAGATAGCCACGCACTTCAAGCAAAAAGCCCAAATCTCAACTCTGAAGGTACGACCATGATGTCAAATGCCTGCCATGATGAAAGAAGGTCGCCATCTCCACAAACCCTCCTGTCACTAATAAAGAACTCAACAAAACTCTGATAAAGCACAGTAGAACCTCTATATGAAGCTTTCACAAACTGCACAAATTCGACTGGTCTCTCACAGTCTCAAAAGTGCTCAACACTGAAGAGATTTTGTTCTCCAATGGAAGATTGCTCAAAACCCTGATCACAGGTGAAAGCATAGGAAAAATGTCCAAGGCAAAGTTGAAATATTCAAGAAGTGAATTTCTCATTGCCAAAATGCCTTATATGCAAAAAGGCACGACTTCCAAGAAAGATACGCCCTTCTTCATATTTTAAATCTTTTAAAATATATTTAAGTCATTTCAATAGTTTTGACTTAAATACTTGGGTGCCCCTTTATATTTTAAGTGATTAAAATATTAAATCACCTTTATAGAATATTTAAGTGATATAAGATGTATAAAGTCAATTTGACTTTATAATAAGGCATTAAGTTAATTAATTAACTCAAATCACTTAAAAATCCATAACTCTCTCAAAAATCCAAAAATTCCCGTGCCATCAGAAGCTGTCAACCCTTGAACTGCTAACGCTTGCTATGAACCAATCACTAGGCTCTAAAAATGAGAACGATCAACTCCTCTAGAAAACACCACTGACCCTCTAACCAATCCAGCTAGCCCACAAGGGTCCAAGAAAAGGGCTAACACACTGTTCCCGAGAACTGACTAGAGCAGGGACATCACATTTTATGGTTAGCTACCACTTATTTGTCCTATCAACATTGGGACTGTTCAACAATTCACCTTTTTACTCTCATACCTTCCTTTAAGACCTTTGAACTTGTATGTCCAGTCTTAGGGAATGAAATAGGGTACGATTGGGATCGTTTATTATTTGGTTACCAACAAATAAAATTTATAAATTCCTAACAAGTTTAGACCAATTTATTACATAAAAATTAAAAATTTTGCAATAAACTTGTAATCACCTGTAAGTTCCCAAATCTTTTGGAAAACACGATACTTATTGCATTAACACAAATTTGGCCCTTGTGTGAAGCCAACAATGGGAATTGTAAGGTTTTTATCTTTTGGTTCTTGAAGAAACTATGAGGGTTTCCGTCCTCAAGGTGAAAGCTACACCAAAGCCTTGCAAGCGAGGGTTTTTGGAAATTGATAGAATAAAATAGAATGCCTTTCTTTTTCCAATTATTCCATTTTAATTGTTTTTTCATCCAACCTTAAAAGTAATTAAAATTACTTTAAATATTCACCTTTTCCCTCCAAACTCCATTAATTACCATTTTAAATAATTAATAATAAGTTGTCTTTTAATTTTCTACTTTTTGACAACTTAAATATTTAACCATTTAACCATTTGATTATTTTCCACACAATCATTGAAGTTACAAAAACTATTAAAAGGCCCAAACTTGAATTTTGATCACACCACCAATACCTTAAGTGCATAGGAAATCAATCTATATGAAGATTGGTGACCTCCCATGACAACGAACTTGTCCAAGAAGTGTGGAGTGTTCCCAAAATGTCAAATCCACACATGGGAAGTACCATTTTACTCATCTTGGCTCTAGGAACTCTTTTCTACTGTCATAATACCTTTTCGATAAAATTGACACTCCAAGAAAGTTGGAGTTTAAAAAAATGTTGGAATGCATTGAAAAAGGGACATTACAAGCCCAATGTTTGATTAATTTCACCTCTTTTGCAAATGGCAAGAAGTCCTATCATGTGGGTATCTGGTCTCTTCTAGATAAGCATAACAAAATTTTTGGTGATGTATCTCCAGGAAGGCCACTTGATAAAGGTTTTGAGCATGTCAGAGCTGAAAGAAGTAAGACAAGTCATCATTTCTCTTTATCACCATCCCAAAAAACATAAGGAAGAAATTAAGAAGGCCATTAAGGAGCTATTGGGGATGGGTCACATCAGACCTAGTTCAAGCTTGTTTCATCTGTAGTCTTGGTGAAGAACGATGGAAACATGAGGATGTGCATAGACTATAGAGTGTTGAAAAAAAACATCATTAATAATAGATACTCGTTTCCTGGGATTGATGAGCTTATTAATGAGCTACAAGGAGCAATCTATTTCTCAAAGATAGACCTTAGATTGGGATGTCATCAAATTAGGGTTAAAGATGAGGACATTCACAAGATAGCTTTTAGGTGTCACTTTGGACACTATGAGTTTCTAGTTGTGCCATTTGGTTTGACTAATGATTTAGTTACCTTTTTGTCTTGCATGAACCAATTGTTCAACAAACAATTCAGGAAATTTGTTTTGGTTTTCTTTGATAATATTCTCATTTATAGCAAGATTTGGGAGGCACATTTGAGACACTTGGATGAAGTTGTCATGTCCTCTTCTTGAGTCTAAGTTTGTAGTTCATTCTTAGCCTAATTTTCATATTTTTCCGATAGGCTAATGATATTGTTAGAAGGGAAAAGTAATTAAATATTTAAGTTGTTGAAAAAGTAAATTAAAAGACAACTTATATTTAATTATTTAAAAATGAGTTATAAGTGATTAATTTAAGTGTTGCTAGGCTCATGTTACCAAAATGTGATGAAAATGACACTTGAATTATAATTTTATAAATTTGAGAAAAATTAACTCAAAAAGAAATAAAAATTAATTTATTCCTCAAAATAAAGTTATAAATAAGTGTAATAACCACCCCAAATTTTTTCCAAACTTCACTCATTAGCATTAGCCAAAATGCAATGATAAGCAATTGAATAAGGAACCCTCCACTTTTTGATCACCTAGATCCTGATGTGGGCAAGGTGAGAGCATACGGTGAGAAGGATTACAAATTTCAAATTTCTCTATGCTTCTACTTCTTTAGTGGGGTGAGTAGTCAAACCAAATGCATGAAAGTAAATCATCCGCTTATTCAGCGAGAATTACAACAAGTAAGAAAATACTTGGTGGCAAGCCAACCAATCAAAAACAAAGTCAACCGCTTCTTCAGTGGGCATAACAAGTAAGCAAATGAAAAATCGACCACTTGTTTAGTGCGAGTAGCATGTAACATAAAGAAAGCTCAACCACTTATTCAGTGGGAGCACCACTTGTTTAGTGGGGTGAATATCAAGACAAATACATGAGCAGTCACCAATGGTACTACCAATGGTGTTACATTAAGCTCATCATAAAATATATCAGTCCATCATATGCTGCTGTTATGAAATGAAAAAGATAGAAATATGAGGTATAAACTCTCCCCAAGATGCTACAATGAAAGTATGAGAACACCCCCACAAACTGTAACAATAATACCTCAATGTAAGGTCCTCTGGAGGTCAATGGAAGGTCAAAAAAGCTGCTGCTACAGGTCTGATACACAGGACAAAAGACTAATATGCATGAACAACAAGCTTATAACACCAACCAGCAATCATAAAATGAGCATAACTTCACCATTACTCTGTAGAATCACTCCAAACCACTTGCAAATGCAAATGCAAGGCTAGGTGTCCCAAATAAGCTAGGAAGTAGCCACCAGCAAGTCTGATCAGCAGAGTCACATGCCAAAACACCCTCCGGCAAGGTTGTACGACCTCCCTAGATGGGCGACTAGCAAGGAAAAATCCAACTCTCAATAAAAAATTCCCAAAATTTGCAAGAAGGCGCCCAAGGATGGAAGAGTGTCAGAACCCTGATGGTTCTCTGTTCAAACCCTAATTGATTTTTTTTGTCGTTTTTGCAATTTTTGGTTTTTTTGTGATTTTGAGAGTTTTTGACAAAATAGTAATGCTGCGATTTTTCTAAGAATTTACAAATAAAATCTAAATAAATTCAATATTGCAATTTTATGCTCAGACAAGGTAGGCGCCTCAATGTATTTAACTTCCAGAGCAATTACAATGATAAAGATGGAGCTATAAATAAATTACAATAAATTTATTGATGAAAAACCTGATTTTCTGTAAGTGGCGGCTGCAGCAATATGAAGAAGGTACGGCCAATTGAATGAAGGTTCTCCAGGCTCAAAAATCGATGCACAACCTCAGTTTGACCAAGGCGCCCAACATCCAAACACCCAAAGCTGATGAAAGAAGGCGTTGCTCCAGAGGAATAAAAGTACGGCCCTGCTGGTACGGCCTGACAGCAATTAATGACAAAAGTACGGCCTCCAATAAATGATGTCTGTTCTCTGCAAAACCTTTCTGATGAATTCGCCTTATAAATCTTATGATTTCCTCTGTAAATCTCTGCTATAATAAATGGTTAAGCCCAGTCTGTGACTTCTGGATGAAATCACCAAGTGCCAGCTTCAACTGATATTTCACAGCCTCAGTCTGCCTGATTCCTGAAGAGTTTTCGTTCTCCAGAAACGATCGTCTGCCAGAAACCCTAGGGTTTGCAAACTCCAAAGCTCAGATGCAAGAAGACAAAATTGAATAATAACAAGATGGTTCGATTTTGCCTTGAGAAGAAACATATATTCTTCTTTGAAAAGTTCGACCTAAATCTCCATTAAAATAATCATTTAAATAAATGATTTAATTTTCACCTTTTGACTTAGGAGAAATGATTAATTATTGGCGTCCACTTTTAATGAGTATTAAATACTCATTAAGTCACATTTTAATAATTTATTATAAAGTATAATGAATACTTTATAATTTTAAGCCAAATAATTAAATATTTAAATATTTCAATAAAGTGACTTTATTATAAAGTCAAATTATTAAATATTTAATAACTCATTAAATACTCCTTATTTCTCCGTCAAATCAATCAACTGCTGAACTGGGTCGAAACTGAGCTGAATAATTGCACCAGGTGCCCTGCCCGAAATAGCAGCTTCCGCCTGACCTAACTTTCTAAAAATAGAAAGTTCTCTGAAAAAGCTCTCTGGAAGATTCTGCGAAGGCCCAACCTGACACACTGCAAACTGGAGCTATCAAACACTGAGCAACTGCCAAAAATGATCCTCTGAACACTCCTGTTAGCCTACGAGGATCGAATGATAGGCTAACCTCGTCACCAGCTGTGCTGACTAGGATGGGGACATGACAAAGAGCCAATGAACCAACACCCACAAAAAGTTATCAGCTTCTCCGATCAGCGTGAGTGAAAAGGTGGGTCAGCTTGGCTATGGTAAGGCACGAACCAGCAACACCCAAGTCTGATAAAACACTCCAAAAAACTCCTACAATGCTGTAGATCAACACTCCACACCAAAATATGCCTAGAAATCATCATAGCAAACAAAAACTGAAAGAGACAAGGAAGCCATCACCAATATGAGCTCAACTGTAACCCCTGCAATGGAGCTACACTATTATCCAGCTATAACCCCTGCAATGGAGCTACACTATTATCCAGCTAGGAGATATCTTGCAACCTCGAAACTAAAGTTGACTTAGAGGGATTTCGTCCTCAAAACCCAAGGAGATTTCTCTGCATTCCGGCAACACTTCGTTATCATAAGTTAGCATAACCAAATGAGAGCAAATGAGGGCGTATAAATAGATTTTGAGACCTAGAAGTTTGAATGCTCTTTCCCTCCAAAAGTGGACGCCACACTTTGGAGAAATAAAATATTTAATTAAAATTTCACTTAAGTCCCTTTCCTAGGCGTCCACTTAAGTCATGTCTCTAATTTGCTTTTTAAAAACAACTTAAGTTGTCACTTGCTAGGCATGGGGGACCAAGGGGCCTTTTTTGACTTCATAAAATTAACTTAAGTTGCAAATATTTCCTTTTTCAAACTCCAAGGATGGTGGAGACGCTAACCGCCAAAAATATCAAGACACCATCAACTGAAATTGCTGCCACTACCAAAAATAGAAATCTTGCACTAAACTGCTGCCAGGACCACTGCCAGAAATAACACTTGCTAAAAATAGCATACTGCTAAAAATAGTAAGTGTGTCCAAACTCATCTGAGATGTAGTTGTGACTTACTAAAAATAGACACTGCTAAAAATAGTAGTGATTGCCCACCAAGGATCTCAGAAAACCTAGAAAGACCCAGGAAACTCTTTGGCAAACTCCTGCAATAACCTCCTAAAAAGTAGACAAGAAACCTCCAAGAATCTTGGAAACCCTAGAATCGCCTTTGAATAGCCCATGGGTCTTCGGAAATAGGAAAACGGTCATAGAAGTGCTTAGGACTGAGAAGGAGACATTACAATAAGAGGAGTGTTTTTCGAAAAAGACGTTACATAACTTTTGAAGCAATCACATTTTTCAAGAATGAACACACATTCATCTTCTTTTACCAAAGATGAAAACCCTTTGGATTTTTAAAGCTTCAAGGATGAAAACCATTTTAGTTTTTAGGGCAATCTATTTTTAGGGATTGATAGTGTGCTTATTAGGCAATGGTTTCCAAATTTTTGGTTATTGTTTTTCAATTTGGTAATTTCAAATTTTTGGTGAGAGCTTCTATGGTTTGTTGTTGATTGTTTTGGGTTTGTTGTTTCAATGATTGATTCTAGTTTCTAGTGTGAGATTTTCAAGAATATTAGAAATTATTTATGGGTTGTTTTCTTGCGGTGAATAGAATGTAAATAATTCACTGATATTGTTATCAAGTTTATCGTAGCTGTTGGTTGTACATCTCCAAGATTGGCCACTAAATAATTCTAGTTTCGTAGTTTTTTTTTGAGTCATATTATATATGGGTAAACTCTTTGCTGGTTTGCACTACTCCAAAATGGCTGTTTTTTTTCTTGCTCATAGTTGATATAGATTCTATGTTCAATCTTTACCTAGCTAACGTACTTGTGGGTTTCTAAACTATGTGAGTAAACACAGGTTTAACTTGCAAGTCTTTGTAGACAAGTTGCAGATAAAAACTTGTCAAGTTTCATGTGGTTTCGAGGTAAAAAATTACGATGCTGGATTGGAATGTGCCAATGTGGGTTAACATGTGTCGACACAGGGTTAAAACGTGTCGAGGTAGGTTAAAACACATATTTCACAAGGATTCTTTCTTTGATAGTTTAAAACCATAGATTTGCCCCTCCAATAAACCTTAGTTTTTTCCTTGGCAAAAATTTTGGGCCCTTCAAGTACTCTTTGAGTCTGAGTCTGCGAACTATGGGTTGAGGACTGTAATAATGTTTTGATTGGTTTATTTGTTTGATTTGCTTGGTGAACGGCCTCATTTTCTAGTCACACTTCTTTACAAGGCCATAACAAGTCACTTAATAAACCCACATCAATTGCAATATTTGAGGGTTATTTAATATTGATCTTATAGCCATGAGAAGTTGTATTGGGCTGCTATTATTTATATTAGAACCTCTAAAACTGATCACAACACTTACAAAGTGATTTTCAGTCTACTCAAATCAGAATAGTCTTCATTTTCTGCTAAAACCTTGGTCTCAAATGTCAGTTGTTCAATATGAAGGTTTAAGTGAATGGATGTAGGTATAGATTCTAGTTTTCTTGGTTGTTTATGCAAATTCTTCCTATATATAGTTTGTTATAGCAAACCCTTTTGTCCTTTGTCATTGGAATGATCTCTAGAGTTTTTTTGCCATCTTGTTGAATTACACCATCTTGGAGTTTGCTACCATACATGTGATATTCTAGAGTTGCAAGTTATTATTATCATCGTATTTTATCTCCAACGAGCCATCATAATTGCAAGTAATACCTGATTTGAATAATTTTTTGTAAGTATGATTTTGGATACCTTCAATTGAGTCTTCAATCATCTAGTTATTATAAAATGAAGAAGATATTGTAATTCAAGTGTTCTAGAACTTCACATTCTGATCATATTGTTATATGTAGTATTGTAATTTAATTGTAAGAAGGTCTCGGTTGGTTCACCGTTAGATCCATTTCATTCATTAATTGCCAATTTGGAGTTGATTTGGTAGCTCTTTTGGCATTGATTGGATCTGCCTGCAATCAACTGTTTTGGCCTAATCAGATTCCTCTTGCAATCTACCAGTGGCTCTTGCATCTATTCATTGATTGTAAATTGGTTGGCTATCTGCCAATATCTTAATGTAATTTCTTTGTCTCCATTATAATCTTTGTATGCTCTCACTTTGCCCACATTGGGAATTGGGTGATCATAAAAAGTTATAATTTTAGCAATTACGATTTTTTTTGTGAATTTTAGCTAACACCTTGTTGGGCGGGCAGCGGCGGGGGAGGGCGGGCAGGGGAGTTGTATTACAAAAGTTTTGGGCATTTTTGGAGGCACAGGCATTATTTGTTAAGGAGTTCAAGTGTGAGTTTGGAATGACCAAGATTTTGTATCTAGGTCATGTTATCATTTCTCAAGGAGTCCAAGTTGATGAGGAGAAGATACCAACTATCTTGGTTTGGTCTCCTCCAAAGACTTTGACATAGTTGAGAGGATTCTTTGAACTTTGCAGCTACTACATAAGATTTGTTAAAGGAGCATCCTTAATTGAATTGATTAAGAAGGGAGCCTTCACATGGACCAATGCAACACAAGAAGCTTTTGACAAGCTCAAGGAGGTGATGAGTTCATGTCTTGTGTTGGTTGTTCTTGATTTATTACTTCCCTTTGAGTTGGAATGTGATGCATTTAGAGAAGGGATTGGAGCAGTTTTGATACAGAATAAGCAACCAAAAGCTTTTGAGAACCTCAAACTCAAAGAGGTAGAAATAAGGTTCTCAATCTACAACAAAGAGATGTTGGCCATCGTGAATGCATTGGCCAAGTTTAGGCAAATATTTAGTGGGTGATAAATTTGTGGTGAAAACAGACCACAAGAGCTTGAAGTACTTTCTTAGTTAGAAGGATTTGCGTGAAAGACAATATAAATGTGTAAGTAAACTTTATGCCTATGACTATAACATTGAATATGTTAAAGGAAAGAGTAACATAGTAGTAGATACCTTGTCAAGAAAGCCTAGTCTATGCTCTATGATTGAAATTTGAACAAATCAGAAACCTGAAATCTTAGTAGGATATTATAAGAATGCCTTTGCTATTGACATAATGAAAGGTAATTTGAAAGATAGATATTGTGTAGCTAATGGGCTCATACTCTACAAGGATAGAGTATATCTTGTCCTAGTCCAAAATGAAGGATAAAATTTTAAGGGCAGTCCATGATACCCCCTTGATAGGAAACTTGGGGTATTTCAAGACATACAAACATGTTAGGGAGAGCTTCACTTGGAAAAGGCTCAAAGATGTCATCCTTAAACATATCAGAGAATGCATGGCTTGTTACTCCAAAAGGTGCATGGTAAGGATTATATCTTTGTTGTGGTTGATATATTTACCAAGTATGTACATTTCTTCACTATCTCTTTTGAATATAAAACGCCTCAAATAGTTGAATTGTTCTTCAAAGAAGTTTTTAGACTCTATGGTTTGCCTTGAACAATAGTAAGTGATAAAGATAATAGGTTCAATAGTCATTTTTGGTAGAAGCTCTTCAAATTGACTAGAATTGAGCTTACTCCTAGTACTAGTTATCACCCTCGGAGCGATGGGTAGATTGAAATTGTGAACAAATGGATTGAGGGTTACTTGAGACACCATGTAGCAGGTAAATGAAAGGTATGCATCGAATGGCTTTATCTTGGAGAGCACTACTATAATACCACACATCACATGTCCATTGGTATGACTCCTTCAAAGCTTTGTATCGATATGATGCTTTATCCTTAATGTATTTAATCACTGTTGAAAGCAAAGTGCTAGGAACAAACAAATTGGCTCAACAAAGCCAAGAAATTTTAAAGGTACTTAAGGAAAATCTTCAGCAGGCTCAAAAACAGCAAAATATGTATGCATATGGAGAGATCGGAGAAAACTTTTGAAGTTGGTGATTTTCTTTTCTTAAAGCTGCAACCTTATATCCCTTAAGAGAAGTGGAGATGAAAATTTAAGTTGTGTTTCTGTGGACCCTATAGTATCTTGAGGAGGATCAAAGAGGTTGGTTATGAACTAGAGTTACCGAAATAAAGTAAAATTCATGTGTTTTCTGTTTCATGTTTCATGCTTCATAAAGCATTTGATCAAAATATCACACCTTCGGTAGAGTTGCCTCCACTTGATGACAAAGGCAATTTGATTTTGGTACGCAAGACTATCATGGATGTGCGGGAGAAAATAATGAGAAACGGGAGAATTTAAGAATATTTGGTCCATTTGAGGAATCTTTTTATCCACTTACAAAGTGGATGGTTCACTTAAAAAACACATGGCTTGTCGCAAAGGTATATGCTCAAAAAGAAGGGATAGAGCATAGATTATAGACTTGTAAACTACATCTGAAACTTTTTGTTGGGCAAGTATTCACCATGTAAGCTTGAATTTTTTGGTGAGTTGGAGGGAAATCATGTGGTACTCATAGAAAATTGGTGAGTTGGTGTTGAATACTTGGCCACATGTAGTAGATGTGGAAGCATGCTTGGGATGTAGAAAAAAAACACTAAAAAAATGTGTTTTTTTTGCCTATTAACCCTAGATGCCCACAGCTAAAGCTCACACAGCAATTGAGCATCCTTGAGAGTGATTTGAAAGGATTTTATAGTGGATACGAAGGGTAGATTTGAGTAATTTCTTGGTTTCTAGGTTAGTTTTTTTCTTTTTGTTTTCAATTATGTAAATCAGTTCTAAATGTGCTTTTTTGGCCTGTTAACCCTAGATTGTAATATCCCTTGCTAAGTTTGATCTCAAACTTGCTGTTTATGGCTCAAAGAATATTGTCAAACACTTTGTATACACGCTGATTTGTATCATAAACTTATTGCCAATGATATGGAAGAGATAAACAAGCAACAATGTGTCCAAAATTACATCAAAAACATCTAAAATCTGATATAGACATTTCTTCAAACAATTGTCATGCATACTTCAGAATAAGGTCTGAAAACTCATTGTTTGCTGATATGAAGTTCTGTTTACAATTTTCAGACTTGCAATATATGATATATCAATTACTAATGCAAGTACAATGAAGTTTGAATAAGCTCTAATGGCTGCCCCTAAAATCTGCATACAATGTTCTCAGAAAATTAATAATTACATAGTCAAATGAGACCAAGAACCTGATTTGAAGTTGCCAAAGGAAAGGACAATGCTCAACAATGATCCCTGAATTTTTATACAATTTTTAATTTTTGAGAGCCTTCAAGAGTGAAATCGCCCTCCTCAAGCTGGCTGCCCCTGCCCTTGATGTGCAGATCCAAAATATAAATTATTGCAGCACTTTGACCAACTCAATTTGCAGTTGAAATGATTGTCTTGACCACTGAAGTAGATAGCTCAAATACCCAGAACGATACGCTTCTCCAATCACACGCTATGAGCAAATATGTGTGCCACATATAGACTGGTCGATCTTCATGGCAGCAGCTGATCAAGTCTGAAGACTGCCTCCAAAGCTCACCAAACTGCAACAAAATGCTCCCAAGTGAAACGCCGAACTCTCCTCAAAACCCCAATGCCAAAATAGAAGTCAAATAACACAAAGCTGAAGTCTCCATGCTAAATCGACCTCCATGAATGCTGAAGCAAATCCAGTGATATAAATCTGAAATTATGTCAGACCTCAGTAATTTCTAATTAGGCCAATATATTGTTAGTGTTTGGTAGCTTC
Source organism: Sequoia sempervirens (assembly GCA_007258455.2). NCBI lineage: Eukaryota > Viridiplantae > Streptophyta > Pinopsida > Cupressales > Cupressaceae > Sequoia > Sequoia sempervirens. The sequence continues at coordinate 87,293 of VDFB02206174.1, forward strand.
AGGAGATATTTTCTCCTTAATTAAAGGCAAGCTGCCTTCATATTGCAAATTATATTTTATATTTATATATTTCTTAAAAGGAGGCCGACCCTTGTGAAGAGTCACCTTGCTTGTGAAGAGGCACCTTACATTGTATATACAGAAGGTGATGATTATTTCATTTCATCATGAATTCATATGGAAGACAAGTTCACATATTTCTGGAAGAAGTTCGCTTTCTACAACAGATCGATTCTTGCATCAAGGAGATCGATATTATTTATTGCTTGTGTATTTGCATCTAGAGAGGTGCAATAATCTTTGCATCAATTTGGCCTAGTGTGTGGCCTAGTTGTAAAGCAGATTTCTGCTCTTTTCAATCTAATATAAGAGATATATCTTTGGCTGGGTTTTTCTCCCTCGAGAAGGAAGGTTTTCCTAGGGTATCTGTTGTGTTCTATTGTTTATGTGCTGTTGTATTTCTGTGTTTTTGCTTATTTTAAATCTGATCCAAAACTAACATATATGTACCAAGAAATTGCTCCAAAAAAACAGCTAGAATGATGAACTTCAATTTGCAATTATTGCTCGCTTGGAACCTTCAAAATTTTGGCCAATGGCCATTAAAATTTTGCTTTGAAGTACAAGTAGAAAGTCTGAAGTAACTTCCTCAATTTTGCAACCCTTCGGAGGAATATTTCACCACCTTAGTTATGCCAATCAAAGAGAGCTTTCGGTCTCAATGATCGAATGTAGAAACTGCAGAAACCCTAGGCTCCACAATAAACTCAATCAAATGTCAATATCAAATACCTGGATGTGCGAGAATGAGCCCTTAAGATCCTTTTATACTTTTCTTGGGAGAGCTCACACAATTTTCTTGCCAATGTGGGATAAAAGATATATTTCCCACTTTAAAATAATATTTAATTGCACTTTAATAATATTAAAATATCATTATAATATAAAGTGCAAATAAACATTGTAACATGAGAAATATATATCTCCCCCTAAAAACCATATAAAATCAAATGTGAAGCCACAAGCAACTGCCCAAATGACCCTCTCATCAACTCCTTGGCCTACGAGGGTCAAACAATAGGCCAAACTCCATCAATGTTTGAATACTAGTTAGTAGGGGACATTACATAGATGCTCACAACTAAATCTTACATAGCAATTGAGTATCCTTGAGAGTGATTTGAAAGGAATTACAGAGAATATGAAGGGAAGATTTAAGGAATATCTTGGTTTCCAAGTTAGTTTTTTTTGTCAATAATGTAAATCAGTTGTAACATATGTTAATCATAGATTTGTAAACTTTTTTTTACAGTTTTACTTGCAGTGAATTTGATTTATGGAAATTTTATTGCAGATTTATACTAGTTTTTTTGAATGAAATTGTGGTAATGTTTGAACAAAGGGTTCTATGCTTTATAGTCAATTTTTTTTGGTTAAATTAATTAATGGCATTGCTATTTAATTACCATATTATGTTTGTAATGCATCTTATATATGTCTTTTATTTGATTTATCATATTCAAATTGTTGTTTTTAAATATTATTTTTTTGGTATTTAAACATGTAGGTTAGATATGATGGCATCTAGCTCCACGTTAGGCTAAGCATTAGTTAGTGCAAGTCATCCTCTTGAAGCCAAGATGTTGCTTGGAAATATGCCACAATGGGATTGTTATTGGGGAGTGTGATTTGCCTCTTATGTATGAATATTTTTAATGGAGGCATCAACCACTTCAAGTATCATATTACATGCATTCTTTGCCACAACAGGAAGCTATGTTGAAAGTTGCAAAAGAGGCCAAATGAGATATGCAAGTAATACTTGCATTGTTGGATGAAAATAAACTAGAGAGGGTGAGGATACTTGCAACCATAGAAGCAACCATTAATCTTGAAATGTGAGTGGAAATGTGGATAGATATGGTAGGCATTGTAGGCTCTAGTCATGGTCCATGCATACGAGACACATCCACCTCACCTACTTCAAGTAGAGCCCAATTAGGAGACTCTTTTTTACCTAGAAATATTCTTAGAGCAAAACCTTTGTTTCAAGGTATAGGGTGGAACAAGGAGCTACATGAGAAAGTATATGTCATGTGTGATTTTTTGGTTTAACAAACCTTCCCTTCAATGTGGTGAAGAGCCTAACATTGATAGTTGCAAGGAAAGGGTACAAGGTGCCCTCTCCAAGAAACTTAAGTAGGACATTGCTCTAGGATGCTATTGAAGTTACAAAGTTAATTTCAAAGGTGAAAGTTCAGATGTACTATTTTTTCAAATGGGTGGATGGATAGAAGGAATTGCATTCTCATCAATTTTTTGACATCTTCAATTGGGATGATAGATTTTTTGAAGTCAATTGATGCCTCTAGCAAAATAAAAATATGTAGAAACATCGAGCCTAATGTTGGAGGAGGTTGTCTTAGAGGTGGGCATAGTTGTCACTAATTGTCATGTCCCCTTTTCATAATTGAATTCATTGGGAGAGGCCATAGCCTATTTCTTCCTTTCCTGTAGGCTAAGAGATAAAATGTGGGAAATGACATAATAATATTTTAAGTTGGGCCCAATCATTTTATTTAAAAAGGGCAACTTAATTATTATTATCGTATTTTAAAAATATTTTTTAAACACTTTGGAGGGAAATTCAAATTGAGGGCCCAAAAGGAATTTATAAGAGGAGGTTGAATTTGTTATTTGCATCATTGGTTGTTGTCATCAATTTTCCTTTGTAGATTTTGAGCACTTGAGGACCAAAACGCTTTGGTGTAGCAGATCTAGAGGACGAAACCCTCTTGGTTTCGATTGTCAAATTGGAGGACAAAAACCCTCTTATCCATTTGTGGTGTTTAGCTAGGAATTACATTGGAGTTTAATTGTGCAAAATTAATTTCAAATTTGGGGGCGACTAAGGAGTATTTTGAGGATTTCATTTGTGTGTAATATTGCAAACAACTTTATGTTTGAAAGATGACCTCTTTATTGTATAACTATAAACTATATCAGGGTTCCAAGATGAATCAGAGAAAATAGGTTGTGAGGCCACATGGAATGTGTGATAGAGGTGATTTTCATGACATTTGTCACAAAAAGTGCGCCTAGGGGAGTTTTACTTGACATTTGTCACTAAAAAGTGCATTTGGACGAGTTCTACATGACATTGGTTGCTAAAAAGTGTGCCTCATTTACCACCTCCTAACTCTTGGCAAAAATCACTTAACTTAGTGCCACTTTACCTTGTTGGAGGCGTTTTGAGGCCATTGCCAATGAAAAGTGCACTTTTGTATTGACTAATCTATTACCTCCTTAGGCACATTTCACTAATGCTTTAACCACTTTCTTTTTGCTAGGTGCTTTTCATTAAGATCTCTGCCACTTCTTATGATTTGTTTGAGCAGATATTATGAAGGTTATAACTGTGAATTAGTGTGCCAAAAACTAATTTAAATTCTTTACTTTAATTGGGTGCTAATTACTTACATTTCAACCATTTTTCCTAAGTTTTGGGTGCTGATTTTTGTTTCCTGCTGCTACAATTTTTGCTTTTTTCTGTCCATTGTTTTTTTATTTTTATTGGTCATTGATTTTTGCTTTCTGCTGCTGTGATTTTTTTTTCTTATCAAAGCACCTTTCTTATGATTTTATCTCTCTTTGAAAGATGACTGAAACACTTTTAGACTTCTGCCTTGCTTTCTTTTCTTGCATGTTGATTTGTTCATTCTTCCCCAATCCAGCCTTGAACATCATCATTGTTTAGTCTTTACCAAGTTTGTAGTCAACATCTAACCCTGGAAAAGTTTTAGTAGAAAAGACCATTGATTTTTGCTTTCTGCTACTGTGATTTTTTTTCTTCTTATCAAAGCACCTTTCTTATGATTTTATCTCTCTTTGAAAGATGACTGAAAAACTTTAGACTTCTGCCTTGCTTTCTTTTCTTGCATGTTGATTTGTTCATTCTTCCCCAATCCAGCCTTGAACATCATCATTGTTTAGTCTTTACCAAGTTTGTAGTCAACATGTAACCCTGGAAAAGTTTTAGTAGAAGAGACCAAAACAACGTAGACTAACAGGATAAGACATTGGAATATAACTGTTTGAATGGACGGAAAGACAAAGTTTTAGCTTTGAAACTTGACACATTATGGAAATTTCATACAGGTACAATGTAACATTGATCTCTAACATGTACCACTTGATCACAACTCCTTTGGCAGGCTAAGTGCAAATTTACATGAAAAGGTGAATGAATGTTATACACCAACAATGTTGCAATAATATAAAGGTGTATTATAGGAATTTCTAGGCTTCTTTGAAATATCTAAGTTATTGCATGACAGGTTATGTCATTTCCTAGACACTTTTTTTTGACACTTTTTGCTTATCAGGAGTTCTATTCATTTCTGTTATAATTTTTTTATTCATTTATCATGGTTTTATTAGTTATAACATTCTTTCTATTTGCTACTAAATTCAGGTTCATATGTATCAAAAGTATGCTGAAAATAATGCATGGAAGAACTCACCCATTTCCTACACAGAGGTATAAGTAGTGAATAACATTTATAGGTTATTTTTTTCAAATATAGTTTCATTTGAAAAGATAATATTTAATTACCCTTATTATTTAAATTTAATTTCTCCAGGCTGAGAAAGGTGGTTTCAAGCAATATGTAATGGAAATAAGTGGTGAAAGTGTCTACAGTAAGCTAAAATATGAATCAGGAGTTCATCGTGTTCAACGTGTTCCTCAAACAGAGTCACAAGGTCGTGTTCATACATCTACTGCTACTGTTGCTATAATGCCAGAGGTACCAAGTTTTCTTTGAACTTTTTGTTGTTATGAATCCATATTATAAGAAGAAAAGGATTCAAGGTCTTTATATTAAAATATACACAATATTTTGATTACTAATAGAACAATACAATGAGCTACCCATATGCCCGCATATAGATTATAACTTTCTAAATAATTGAGTGGTTGATGATAGCCTAATTTTAATGGTAATGGAGGATCTACCACTTCCTGTATAGAGACTTAGGAGGTTCTTTATCTGCTTTCTTTTCCCATCTAAATCAAAATTTGCTGGTCTTTTTTTGTTGAGAGGCTATCACTTTTAGCAATAGAACTTTAGGATGGGCGCCTAGTCTTTCTGGGTTGATTACCTCCTTTCAGGGCATCTCAAACATTGGATGCATTAAGTGTCCTAAAAATACTGCTGATTCACACAGAGATGGGTACACATAAACAAGACAATGCTACTCTTTTCATACTACTAGTGGGAGGGCCTAGCTCTCTTACTCTCATCAAGTAGCATTGTGTATCTACTTCATCTTGTTGCTGAGAACCTTCTTGTTCTTCTTGCAATCTAGGTTGTGGGGATTGGTGTGACACTGGTAGTTTTATTTATACTTGATAGTTTCATCAGATTTGGGTTCTAGGAGTTGTTCTCAAGGTAGTACCCTACTTCTCTAGGTTGTCAAGCAAGGCCTCCTTTAGTGACAAAAAATCCCTTATGCATGTTACCAAATCTCACATTGGCCCTCTGGTTGTGGTAGATGATGATCTCATTGGTTCTTTTGGCCCGAGCCTTGATATGGATACACAATTGCATTAGTTTACAACCTTTCCCTTGAGCTTTTATCTTGATTATCTTCTTCTTTAATTGATGGGCCTTCCCTCATATGGCTATTTGTACTTCAATCACATGCTTTGGGGTTTACCCATTTTGGTTTTATCCACTCATCATGTTCATATTATTTATGTTTTATTGTTTAGTTATTTTCAAGCTTTTGTTTTTTTAACCCTACTAATTTTCTATTTTAAATGGATGTACTTTGGAGTCCCATCAACATACTATATGGCAATTTGTAGACGTTGATATAATTCCATTTTTTTCTTTATTTCTGAAAAATTGAGCTTTGGTACAGGTATTTTGGCTATTACATCTCTTTAAGAATTATTTTCTCTTTGCATTTTTTTTGAGAAAAAAAATCATGAGTTATGGTCCACTTGCTTTCTACCACTTGTTAAGGGCCCAAAGTAAATGATAGCAAATAATAGCATGCACAAATGATGACAAAACTGTCAATTACCGTCATCAAATGTTGTGGTGGTAGGATAAGCAACCAGCAATCGACTATGATGTCACTTACTTTCACACTCAAAACTATTTGCTTCAAACATTACTTTTACAACTAATTATGAGGTCTATACCACTACATATTTGAACAAAATCATCAAGGGTTACTGTTATGTGTTGGAAAGTGGTTGTCATTGATGTCAAAATTGGCCGACCCATACAGGAAAGGAAAACTAAATAAAATGCTAAGTTTTGTGGGCCTCCCTTGGGTGAAGAGGTACCTACATTTTTGCAAATTTGAGAAGAAATTTATTGCTGATTTTGAGAAGACATTATTGCCGACATTGTGAAAACTATATTGCAGATTTGTGAGAAGGCATTATGGCAGATCTGAGGAGTGGCAAGTCAAAAGTATTCATATCATTCTTGTGGAGGTTGGAGGCTCCTATTTGGGAGATTGTGAGGTTGGAGCCTCGTATTGAAGAGATTGGAGTCTCTTGTTGAGTCGGTGCTTAGTGGAGGGGATTGGAGTCTCCTGTTGGTTGGTGCCTACAAATATTTGTAAGAAGATTAATACAAGCAAGATTTTTCCATGGTTTTCTCTCGTAAGGGTTTCCACGTAAAATTGTGTGTCCCTTGCGCATGTTCTCAAATTGCTACATCTTGCATGAATAACATTGCTTAGGATAATTAGGGCGTGAAGTAATATTGCTGTATTGAGTTAAGGAGTAAAGTTTTAATCTATACTGATTCACCCCTCTCAATATTCGTGTGTGTTTCATCAATTGATATCAAAGCGGGTTCCTTTGGAGTTAGCCTAACTGCTTGAAGGTAGATCTTGGGAACACACATGGTGGAAGGATTTGGTTTCTCTTGAAATAGGGCACCACTATTTGATGGATCGAACTATGCCTTTTGGAGCATAAGGATGGAGACATACTTGAATGCCCTTAGATACGATATTTGGCAATGTGTCGAAGTTGGTTATACTCCCTTGTAATGTCCCTTACTAATTTTGGCCTTAACTTGATGATTTGAAGCTCTAGGAATTTTGTCAAACACTTGCCTTGCAAAGTTTGAACCTGCTGATTGTAGTTTCTTTTTGATAATTTCAAATGCATACGATGTTTTGATCAACTAAATGTCTTAAATGAAAGCATGCAAGGACTGAAACTAAATGGTAATGCAACAATGCAATGGATTCTAATGATTTTCCAATGCTCAATGATGACTGAAAATATAATGCAAATGCATAATAGCAGCAAGAGACATTATGACAAACACTTGTCATACATTACCCGAACTCTTTCAAAGCTGAAGCTAATGCTTGAGATGAGCTACAATGCCTTATAATGACTGAAAGTGAAGTGCAACTGCGTAAATGTAAAGCTACAGCCAATAGGTATTTTTAGCAAACACTTAGCATGCGAACTCCTAACACCACCATAGCTGAAACTTGTGCAAATATTCAACTACAGCTCATTGACATTAAGACAAACAGTTGGTATGCAAGTTTCTTATGCCAATTGAATGCTACAACAATGAGGAATTATACCAAACACTTGTCATGCAAACTTATGAATTAAAATGAATAGCTAGAACAATTTGACATTTCGTCATACACTTTGTATGCAACCTATTGGTATAAATGATTACCTCAGCAAGTAGACATTTTAGCAAACATGTCATATGCAACCCTAAACTCCTTTATTGCTGTCATGAAACTGATTTACAATATGCCAAAGACTTCAAGCTATCGCCCTTAAGCTGGTGTGATTTTACAATGCCAATGCCAATACTATAAGATATGGGAATTGCAAATACAAGGCTGTTGTAGCAACAATTACAAACTGATATAAATATGCAAATAAAATGCCAATTCAAGAACCTGATTGAAGACTGATGGCAGCAATTGTTCCAAACCAATGCAACTCCAAACTGAAAATGTTCTTCAATATTTTCTCTAACAAATTTCAGCAATACATCAGCTGCTGTAGCAAATCAAACTTCTCAATCAAATGCAACAATACCTTAGCTGCTGCACTTAAGATGATGCAATAATACTTCAGCTATCGCATCAACTCAGCTAAGCTATTGCACCCAAATCAACTCTCCAATGAAGCACAAATAGAAACCTTGGATGGATTTCTCACAATTCCAGCTCAGACTAATATTTCACAATCGAAACTAGTACCTTAGAGTCTTCAAACCCTCAGAAAATGAAAGCATTCAAACTCTCTCTGTACCACGTGGGTATGTAAGAATTAATAAAATCCAAGTGTGCCTGAATGACTAGCAATGAGCTTCTTATATACTTTTTCTAACCCATCTCCAAGGAGCTTCTAGAATATTTATTATTTTATTATTTAAGTGACTTTTTGATATATCATTTTATTATAGTCACTTTATTAAATTAATTATAATAAAGTTACCTTTGAGATATTATTTTATTAAGATAACTTTATTAAATGATTAATTTAATAATCCACTTTAATTTAATTAAAATAATCAATTAGTCATCCTTATGAAATATCAATATTTGGACAACTTAATTAATCAATTTAATTAAATTACTTTGCCTCCAAATTGGGGACATGACAGTCCTCCTTTCCCAAAGATTGCTTTCCCTCAAGCAATCTGCATTTGTCAAACCATCCAACTACCATAGTACCTGAAGCCTAAAATGGAGAATCATCTGCATCTATCCACCAACCACCTGGATCCCAAGTGATCTTGAGAAGAACTCCAACCAACATTCTCTGAATATAGCTGAAGCTCCTGTCATTGTGAAGTCCTATCAATCTGTGAGGCCAACTATCCAACAAGAGAACTCCTGGATCCCAAACTTGTATATCTGCCCCACCATGCCAACTCCAAGTACTGCAATAATAATCCTCATGCATCCAAACTCCCCAAAAACAATCTCCACCTGGATTACATGAATAAACTGGAAGTCCCTCCATCTCAACACCAATGGACTTCTGTTGTGCCACTCTAATACCCCATGGGGTCCAAGTCTCGAACTCCTGCTGCTAGAAACACCCAACAAGAGAACTTAAAGTGAGAGACCTGTCAAACTTGAACTCATCATCAATTTGTCCTCTAACACCAAGGTGACAATCCCAACTCCACCTATCCACCTCAACTACTGCTGCCTTCAAAGTAGTACTGTCAACACTCAATGAAGTATGAGGTAGAACACATGGTATAGCTGGAATACACCAATCCTTCAATTGACCAATCTCATCATCATCATCAGAATAATGTGCATTTTCAGATTCATCCTCTCTTTGAATAAAGAGACTCCTAAGGTTATCTATCATTTTTTGCCTTGCTATGTTGATGAGATTGATCTTTTCTTTGACTTCTTGAAGATGTTGTCTTGCATTGGCAGCCACTAATTTAGCCTCTTTGGCTTTTTGCATCCATTCTTCATTCATTTTTTAAGACCTCTTTACCTCTTCTATGCCAAAATATACAAAATCAGTCCCCTTATGCTTGATATTTTCATGTCTATCATTTGGTGTATGTTGTACCCAAACCAAATTTTTTGCTTCATTAAGGCATTTTGCATTAAAAAGTCTAAACCTTGCTAATTTGTTGTAAAACACAGTTTTGGGCAATGTCAAGCATGAAGTTTTTGTTAATAGTTTGTCAGTCAAAGTCAGTTATATTGGTCAAAACCTGAAGCAGAGACTCAAAATGTAGATTTTCACGATGGAGGAGCATCTCAGACGACATTTCATATTGCAGACGGTCATGTTAATGATCGAAACAGAGTTTTTAAAGATCAAATCAGGGAGATTTCTCAGAGGAAAAGCCCAAAAGCGCAAGTATAGCTCAGGGGCGCCCAGTTTGTTGGAGGTTAAGATTCTGGTTAAAGTGCTCAAGCATCCAGTCAATCTCTTCAGAACTAGTCTGGCTATCCGTCGAGCTATCCAGCGGCTTCCGAGAACTCTCAGCTCCGGTTATCAGCGACAGAAGTCAAAATCCCTAAATTTTAGGAGATAAGAATTTTGCTCTTTTCAAGGCAAAAGCGCGCCTCTAGCCTGAGGGCGCCCATTTCAAGGCAGGGGTAAATCTTGTCAGTTTCGATGCGGTTGCGTCAATCCGTTCTGGCCAGTGCAGCATCGGCGAGATATCAAGAATCTGATCATCAGAGCTCGAGTTGTTGTGAGTCATCAAAGATCGGCAAATGGAGTTTTCCGTTTACGACTTCTCGGAACGTTTTATGCCGATTACAGAAGGTACAAGCGAGGGCGGCAAGGACCCTCAGGATGCCAATATTTCGCGAGGCGGAGTCTTCGATATCCCGATGTAGTATACTAGCCCTAGCTCCATAGCGCACCATTCAACTTGTCGATCCGGCGTTCACGGTGAATTAGATGGCGGAGATTTTACCGAGTAGCATTAATTTCTGAGCGGACCAACAAATGGTTTTTAGTGCATTTTCATAGTCTTAAGGCGCCTAGCCTTTAGGCTGGTCAGATGAGCTCGTTCGCGTTCGAAGTCTTCACGACTATTGAGCGTAGTCAATTTATCTTCCCAACGAGCATAGCCGTCAGCCTTCAGCATTTGGCAGTGGCTTGTGCGTGCGAGGTCTTTAGTGTAATACTGCAAAGAGAAGACGTCCGAAAAATGGCCGAGTCTGGGAGCGGTAATTTTATTTAAAATACGCACTGGAGTTTTTGAGGTCTTAGAAGCAGTTTTCTTGCCTCGTCACCTCCAGTGACTTCTCTTAAGGGCCCTCCTGGCTGTCCGTTAAAATAGATAATGCCTGAATCGGGTCATCCCAGCTCCAGATATCAGCCGTCAAAGTAGGGTATTTTGATGACGTTTGATTTTCGTCGAAATGACAAAAGTGCAACCATGAGCCGAGCGTTTTTCCTTTGAGGCCCTTAACACAACTTTTAGGCTGTCGTACATCACAGGTCATCCGGATCACGAGAATATCTCTCATCATCACGGTGAGCCCTGCGTCTCATATCAGCGGGGTTCACCGTTCACCGTCAGCAGCCGTTTGAAGTGTCAGATGGCAATTTAGGAAAATGGTTAAGTCTGGAACCCGTAAAGCAATTTAATCAGGTGCGCCTAATTTTTCAAGGGGTTAAACGATGGATTTTGCAGTTGTGTCTCCCAGCAGACATTTCTTCCTTGTTCAGTAGGCTTTCCGTTGATTATCTCAGATCAGTCTCAGCATCACCCGGCCATCCGGAAATCAGTGTCGAAGTTGGCCAGTCGTGACAGTGCTGTCAGCTATTAAATAGGGAGTCAGTAAAAAATGAAGTATCTTGAGCAAATGGACGCCTATATGCTCATGTGATGACTTTTCGAAATCAGTAAAGTCAAAAGATGAATCTCAGAGCTTCAATCAGTTTGTTAACTGAAGTTCATAATATGTCTATTTTTAGCGCCATTACATGATAATAATTATTTTATTATTATTTTCAAATTTGAACTTCAGACAGTGGCAGTCGAACTGAAAGGCAACCAATCAGAGGCTTTCTTTTCTGGTTAGGGTTTATGAATTCTTGCAGTTGCTAAGTGGTGCGAATTTATTATTATTTATATGTGGCGCCATCTTCATTATTCTTCACAAGCTTTCAAAGAAATTCGTATTTCTCAAGAGCAAAATTAATCTCAAGAGAAATTCGTGATTTTTCAAAGGCAAGTTCATTTCCTTCAAAAGAGATCGAAGTTTATTAAGTTCAAAGCAAATTCAAGAGTAAATTCGCATTTCTTCAGAGGTGAAGGGCGCACTTCCAAGACAATTCGCAAATCTTTCTTTTCCAAGGCGTATTCCAAATTCTTTTCAAAGGCGTCTCAAATTTCAATACAATTCGCAAATTCTTCAAGGATTTTAAGGCGAATTCCATAAACAATCAAAGGCGAAACCTCAAATTCAATACAAATTCGTATTTTCTTCAAGGAGAAATTCGAATTTCTTTCATTAAAAAGGCGCAAACTTCAAGAGGAGCAATTCGTGGTTTTTCCAAACAAGGCGAATTCTTCCAGTTCAGAGGCAAAATCTTCATCAATTCACAGAGGCGATTTTTCCTAACATATCTTTTTGCAGATTCAAGTTCACAAATATCAGTTATTCAAAGAAATCTTGGGCGATTTTCACAGAAGAAGACATCAAAAAAACGTCTTTTGCATCCTTTAAATCTCAGATTTCTTACAAAATACATTGTGCATGTTCCTGAAATTGGCGAATTTGGCAAGTCTCATATCTGGATCGTTTCCATATAATTTCCTCGAGTTGAATTTGTGCGCTTGATTTTTCACGAATTTTTAGCTTCAGAACACTCGTTCTCGAATTGCTAATTTTCTCAAGTGAAAATCTTTGTACAATCGAGTAGAAGTTGAATTTTCGAATCTGACCTTACGGGTTGTCTTAGAATCCTTTTTAGGACAAAACCATATTTCAGATTTTAAGCTGAAAATAATTCTTGAAAGGCTATTTTTAACTCTAAGCAGGCTATTTTTAGATTCGGAAATCTTGTCGGTATAGCCCGAGTTCCACGATCAACAGGGCTAATTTTTAAAATCACAGTTCACTTTCGGCTTGAATCTGAGGATAAAACAGTCCTTACTCATGACTTCCTCAGGATGGTTGAGACAGATCTTCACAAAGTGTTGCCAGAAGCAGTTCTTGATCCTGTTAAGATCAGAGCTTCAATAATTCAAAATATTGAGCAGTCTGGTTTACTAGAGGCCGCTTCCATACCTATCTCCGTTCATTGTGTTGAGTTTGTGATGGCTTGCATTAAGCATTACAATCCGACTACTCATGAGATAGCGTTAGTCGACGGACAGGTCATTTGTAGTCTCAAACCTGTAGACATCGAAAGGAGTTTTGGCATTCCTCAACATCCGAACAGCCTAGTTGTTTCTATGGAGCAGTGTGCACAAGCGTTTGATGCTGATGTGGACAAATGTCAGAAGAAAATGGCAGAAAGATTGTTAAAACAAGCAAAGAACAGATTGCCAAACAATGTGGGTCGTGGTGAATACAAGGATGAGTACGCGATTCTAATCACACTCTTGAATCGTGTCTCAGGTCAAACACATGCAAATGTTTTCCAGCCTTGGATGTATTATATTATTGGTCGCATCATTTCTGGGCAGGAGCATTATGACTGGGGCAAACAGATCAGCGATGAAATACATGAGCAACTGATCAATGCACCTTCTACATTAAAATTCTATATGACTTCTTATCTGGTGTATGTAGCAGCTGTAATGAGGCAATTTCCAGGTCTATCCACAAAAGGGAATCGGATGTTGGTATCTGTTGGTGTACGTTTTATCATCCACCGAACACACAGAATAAAATGTCCAAAGACACTCTATCCTCTTTTGAAAAACCACCGATTATGCTAAGATTGCGAGAAGATCATATGGCGATTCCAAGGTTTCTTTTGTCAGGTCTTGACGTGTGGATAGGCTCAATGGGCGTTGTGATTTGCTGGTAATAAACAAGGGGACTTACGTTAAAGAACTTTTCATCAGTTTGGGACTTAGGCGGATTTATCATTAAAGGCTCTCTTCAATCGGGACTTTCAATGCGGATCTCAAAAAAATAGCAAAAGGATAAGGGTTTAGGGGATCTATTCTATGCCTAAGAACTTAAGAGATAGTAAAGATTCGGTGAAAGGAATAAACCACACTTTGTTTTGCCTCCTGTTGGACAACATACGCAAAGTGGGTGCAATCTTCAAGGGGGTGTGATTATAATTTTCAAATCTCGAACGAGACCGAAGTTGGGTGTCCACAATTATAAGCTCAGGCTAACTTTACGCATCGAATGCAAATCATCCATTCGAAGAAAGTATGAGCAATACTTCACCATTGAATCTAAACGATCAATCTCTCCTTCACTTAACCAACTTTCAAAAGAAAATTCTAGTTAACTTAATTCTAACTTTAATCTATGGCGGAAGAAGATATGCAACCTCTCTTACTATTTGACAATAAAAGTTATTCAAAGCAAATCATGCATAAGAGCTTTTATTATCGGAAATAGTCTCAATGCAACAATCTCATATACTGTCTCCACACTTTACAAATGAGGGGCGGGCTCAATTTATAGGCTTCCCAATTACAATTCAATGGCCAAGATTAATTTCAAATCAACGGTCGAGATTACAAAATAAAACCCTAATTAGGGTTTGTCACAACCAACTCCTTCTCGACCAATGAGAAAATTACATTCGAGGACACTTGTCCTTTTTGCTAAATATAAATCAACAATAAAATAGAAAGTTGTTGCATGTTGATTCAGATCAATTTGATTGGTTGGAAGATGACAAGGCGCCACCTCAGTGTGCTGGATGCCTTCCTTGGTTGCTTCGTTTCTCTTCCATGTGCTTGCCTTAGAATATTTTCCTTGTCGATGACTCTGTCCTTTGTGCTTGTTCTTTCCTAGCTTAGATCTTGGAGCTCCTTTTGAGACTTTGATTTCTTCTTCTTGCTTGTACTGGAATCTTTGAGGTTTGGAAGTCTCCCCTTGGAGCAGGTATCTAGGCTTGAAGTGGGTTGCTTTGAAATTCTTCCTGCTTGAACTGGGTTGATGCTATTCCTCTGGATTTCCTCTCTGAATTCTCCAATTTGTGTCGAGAAATTGTCTAAGTATGAAAATTTGTTTAGAACACTCTTCTTGTCACCATCTGATTCTGATTGGAAGCTTGTCTTTAATTCTTTAGGAGATGAAATCCTTCAAGAATTCGCCCGGATTGCTTCAATAGGTTTGGGATTGTAGATGAAATCCTTTCAAGATGTCTGAACATTCTTTCAAGTGTCTTGAATTTGGAGAAGAATGCCACAATGGAGGAAATTGGAATTTCCTCTGTGATGTATTTCCCAGACTTAGCCAAATTTTGGCTATTTTGTAACATCTTCATGTGGACTATTCAACATTTAGCCAAGGTTTTGGATGAACTTTGCCTGTGCATTTTTCTTCAATTTTAAATTTGGCTTGTGCTATGTAGGACAAATTCCATCTCTGGACAAGGATCTTATTCATTTCCTCCTTACTCCTCTTCATCCTTCTTGTTTTCTGTCCAACACTTAGTGAATTCTTCTCCCCAAGGTATCAACACTTAGCCAATTTTCTCATCCTCTCCTTGGGCGGACTTCACATGAGCTTGGACGTTTTCTCTCTCGGCCTAAGTCGGACTTCAAGCCACTTTGGACAAACATCCCTGGGGAGAAGTCGAACTTTCTCTAGTGCTTACCATCTTTTCTCTTACTTTGGGGTGAACTTTCTCAACACTTTGACATTTCTTTTCTTGGTCTAGGTCGGACTTTGCATCATGTTTGCCATTGTACTTGGCGGATCTTATGGATGTTCGGACATACCTTCTCCAAGCAAAGTCGGACTTTGTAAAGGTTTGGACATGATGTGCTTGGGCAAAGTCAGACTTTCTTGTGCCGTCCACCCATTGAGCAAGGTCGGACTTCATTGGTGCCTTTTCCAATTTTTTGAATTTTTACTTAGCCAATTCTTTGAGTTTCCTTGGCTGGGCAGACTTCATCAAGCCCGGGACAAGTGCATGGCGGACTTTGTGATGTGTCTGACATTGTCTCCTTGATGCTAGGGAAAACTTTGCTTCATGCTGGACATCTTCACCTTGGGCGGACTTGAAGCTTGCCTTTCCATCCATTATTTTGTCCAAGGCATTTTATATTTTTAAGTATTTGGAAATAAATTATTAAAATATTAAAATATTTTAATTTATTTCCAACCCATTCGTTTTGGACCCATGGCTATTTCGATTTTCTCTTCATTTTCTTTATTTTCCAATTTTGTTCCCCATTTCGTCTAGCCAAGTCAAAATTTTAGCCATTTCGTCGATAAATGTTATGCCAGATCCTCATTTTTCCCTGCCATGGCGAACTTT
This sequence comes from Sequoia sempervirens, assembly GCA_007258455.2. Classification (NCBI taxonomy): domain Eukaryota; kingdom Viridiplantae; phylum Streptophyta; class Pinopsida; order Cupressales; family Cupressaceae; genus Sequoia; species Sequoia sempervirens. The sequence goes on from VDFB02206174.1 coordinate 103,278, forward strand.
TAATTGCATCGGGCATATTTTATTTTGCCAAAGTCAAATTTTCTCTCACTCGGGCGAATTTAATTTAGGCAAAGTCTTGGTCTGGATGTCCTCCCTAGGCGAAATTCCATGATGCTTGACAAATTTTTATCCTCCTTGGCCAAAGGCGGACTTTCTCAACTCCTTGCCTTGTGCATTTTTCTCTGTGTACTTGGCCAATTTTTTTTCTCTAAACATCCATACTTAGGCGATTTTAATTTTTTCCTCTTCCCATGCCTAGGCGAACTTTTATTTTATCCTTGCTATAGCCTAGGCGGACTTTCTTAAGTCTTCTCCACCTTTCATCAAGACATGGCGGACTTTCCACTAGGCTTGCCTTTCATTCTTGGCCAAAATTCTCACTTCTCTTGAAAATGTTAAAATACTTAGTCAAAATTCCAATTTTTCTTCCTTTTAGGCCTCTATACTTAGGAAAATTTTCGGATTTCTATCTTAAGGCACCAAACACTTAGTGAAATTTTTAAATTTTCTCCTTCCACATGCCTAGGCGGACTTCCTAAGCACTTTGCCAAGCAAAGGCGGACTTCAAAGATCATTTTCCAACCTCCTCTAAGCCAAGGCGGACTTTGCAAGTTTCTTGCCCAAGTGAGGGCGGACTTTAGAAGTGCTTGGCCAAGTCCCACTTTTTAAGGGCGGACTTCAGAAACATTTTGCCATCCTTCTCTTGTTGCTGGGTGGACTTTCCTAAGTCCTTGCCATTCTTCATTTAGGCAGGGCAGACTTTCCATAGTCCATGACATTTCTCTCTTTATGGCTAGCGGACTTTGCAAGCTTCTAGACATTTCTCTCTTCGTCCCTCTTTTCAAGGGCCAGCTTCTTCACCTTGAACTTGGCGAATTTTCCAGACTTAAGCAGATTTTCACCATGAATTTCATTCTTTTGGGTTGATTTTTCTGTGATTTTTCTCTCAAATCTGACTGGTTTTCAATGATTTTTCCAGAATTTGATGCTTTTCAATTTGATTTTCTCAGATTTTTGACTGATTTTTCTATGCTTTTTTTGATTTTTCACTTGATTTTTTGATTTCCTCTTTGATTTTTGATTTGATTTTTGGATCTAAAGATGGAAAGTTGACTCGTTGACCAGGGTTGACTTTCTAAAAATAGAAAAAGCAAAATCCCTAAAAAATAGAGAACCCCGTTTGGTCCAAAAATGCCAAAAATGAAAAAACGAAAAAGCGAAAAAGCAGATTCCCTAAAAAATAGGAAGTGTCAGAATTGGCCGAATGCACAGGCGATCTTCGTTTCCTGGGCCTTCTTAGCACTTCCATGACGTTTATGCACTGATTCAAGCATGGATTATTGACTTGGCTCGGATGACTCTCAGAAAACTAACTTGAAACTCTCAAAATGATGACCTCATTGTAAAAAGACAAGTGATAAGCAGTTACAACACCGAGGAAAAAAGCGAAAACAGGGGGTCCCCATTTGCAATGGGGCGATGTGTGAAATGGTCACAACAATATCCACAAAAGGGAATCGGATGCTAGTACTTGTGTATAAATTTTTCTATCAACTGGAATTGAAGGAAAACTTCCATCATTTCAGGCGGGTTATTGATGCTTTCTTCGCACCTTTGCTTTTCAATTTTGATCCAGCTCTCGAGAGGAGAAGGGTATCTGATGAGGCCTATAAGGCAATAAGTAAAGTTGGATGCTTATTTCTACAATTCCCAACATTTACTTATTTGAGAGTAGGGTGCTACACTGGCTGCCCTTACATGCTGCCACGGTATCCTTCGGACAAGTGGGTTCTCATGGAGATGTGCAGACAACTGATTTCAGTGCATAAAAAATGAAGAAATAATCACAAGCGTGGATTCAATTTCCCACTGACAATCGGCAGATATACTATCCCAACTGTACAAAAAGCCAAATCTGTTTATGCTGAGATGCAAATCATGACAATCAAGACCTACAAGTATAGGTTTGATTTTGATTACCGGGATGTTAGAAGACAATTGCAAAAGGGTCATCATCACAAGTACCGTTTTGAAGACATCTGGGCTGATTGCAGAGATGAAGAAGCCATTCGCAAAATGAATTATTGCAGGTTGACTGTGCAGCAGATCAGAGACCTTAATATTGTTTACCTACCAGAGGATTTTACAGATCCTGGCGATATCATGAATGATATCTATGATGAACAAGAGGTTTCTAAAAGGCCGTTACCTGCAATTCAATGGTCTAGGAAAGAAAGTACTAGCATGAGAGAGAGATTGGCGCCAATCCTATCCAATACTGCAAAATGGTTACATAAGCATGGTTTTGAAATGAAAAGTTTCAGAACAGATTCAGAAGGAGAAGAATCTGAAGCAGAAGCTCGCCGACAACAAGAACTCCGCATGAAAAATAAATCAGCGGCTGTTCCCACGTCTTCACGAAGAGGTCCTAGGATCAAGTTTACTGTTGGCAAGAAAGATACCCAGGCCGTCCCAAAAGGAGAAACCACGGAATCTGATCCATCTCGCTCTAAAGGTAAAAAGGCTGTTTCAGAGGCGATAGATTCCGATGAAGAAGGTACTTCCAGTGACCAATTCGCTGAAGATGAAGACTCAAAGAAGCAAACTCCGATGCAGAAGAAGTTTTTGAAAGCGAGCAAGAGTCTAAAGAAGATTCTGAAGAAGAATTTGAAGGTGAACCAGAATTAGAGAGACAAGAGGGTGATCAACAGGAACCCAGGCATGATCAAGAAAGAACTATGTCTCCACCTAAGAATGTAGTTGAGGAAATTCGCAGAACGTCATCGCCTGTGATTTCCAGTGTTCCTCATACCCCTCCAAATTCGAGTACTGCACCTCCTGTTCCCTCATCACCCATTCCTACCACATGTATTCCTGCAGTAGAGGTATCCACTATTCCTGCAACATCAACCCTGCTTGATACTCCCTCGGTGACAAACATTCATACGGTTGATATATTGTCAAGTCCTCCATCATCCATTCCTAGCCTGTCATCACCGACGTATGGCATCACTTCTGAAAATGAATTCAATCGTTTCATGAATGAGTCAATGTGTGATCAACTCAATGTGCAGTCTACAGGAGCAATGATGACAGACACTTCTCCTATTGTCACGATACCCATGGTAACATCAGAGGTGACAATGACTTCAGAGGTGACAATGACGACTGAGTTAATAGTGAATTCAGAAGTTCACACCCCCTTCCTTCCCCCTTGGCTGATATCTCAAGTATCGAAGCGAAAGAAGCAAATGATCTCTCTAGAGGAGCTCGACCTTGAAGAGATAGTCCCACCAAAGGCTAAAGGGAAGAAAAAGGAAAAAGTATACTCAAAGCTAAACGTTGACAAGACTGGCCACAAGTATGCGGAGATTGGCATACCACCGCAAGAAGGAGGAGATGTCAATATGGAGGACTACACAGTAACAAGACTCCAGCTTGGCAAGGTTACCAATGAAAGTGCTAAAGCAGATGCGCAAATGACATTGGATATCTTGGCTGGAAGACTGGATAAAATGGAGCAAGCTCGCAATATGTACAAACAGAGAGCAGGGCATTATGCCACTGTTGTAAAGAGATTTGCAGGATCTCCAACTAATGCACAACCGCTAGCAGTGGTAAGTATTGAGGATCCAGCTATCAGGAAAGCTGAGAAGTTCGCCTCCAAAGCAGGGTGTTGTATGATTTCGTTGAGAAGATCATAGAACACAGATCTCATGTCATAATTGCTGTGGACGAGAAAACTACTTTGTTGGCCAAGCTCACCACAGAGCTTGATAAAGAAAAAAGTGTACTTTCCTATGAGCACAGAGATATGGAAAAGTGCCTGCTGTCATGGTAAAAAATGAAGCAGGTAAAGCTCAGTAAATTGGTGGAAGCCAGGGTAATTCCTGACAAAGAAAAGTTCATTGAGGTAAGAGAATCTTTGGAACACCGAATTCTAGTGATTCAATCTCTTACGGAAGATCTCCACCAAGTGCAGGAAGATGTCGAAGGACATCGTGTGATTCTTGAAAAAGGAATCATGGAGTTACCAGGTCAACTTCTTGAGGAGAATCGTATCTTCCTTCCGCCTACAGAAATATCCTAGATCTTCAAGGAAGCCATCATGAAGATGATTGACAGCGCAGACTTTTCAGAAGCCTCTTTGAACGTCATTTGTGATACAAGGCTCACATTGGATAACCTGAAAACGCATCCTGACAGGTGCAAGAAGGTTCACTCATCTGCCATGAGATCGATCACGAGAATTCCCACCATTGTGGATTACACTGTTGGTCCGGGTGAGAAGTTCGTGCAGGAGACCAGGAAGAAATACGAAGACTTCCGCGCCCAAAGCAAGGAAACATGAAGAAGGTTTTTGATCTTCAGTGTTAGACATTTTCGATGCATCCTTTTATGCATCTTGTAAATATTTCCTGACATTTTATATGTCTTTTTGTAAATTGTATTTGCACCGAGTCCGAGATGTAATCTTTTGAAAACAAATTACACTTTGACTTTGGTCAAAGTTAGGTGAGATCTCCTTGAATCGCTCCCTAACTTTCCTTGATTTTCTCAAGTTAGTTTCCTAATTTTGCTCATCCGTCTTTCTATAAGTATGAGGGATTTCCTTTGTATTAAGGATCCTTTAGTATTTTGCAACGAAGTGCTGCCCTTTTTGAAGCAGAATTGTGAAACTTTGTGTTCATACTTTGTGAATGAAATCTAATCAATAAAGAAGAAGATTGCAAACCAGACTTTGTGTTGGATTCGATAGTCTTGTGAATTGATCTCATTTGGTGTTGATTAGCTTATGGAATCTGAAGGACTCTAAGTAATTCATGTAAACTTTGTGTTACATCCTTTATTTAGATTTACATTTGTGTTTTGTTTATGTTTGGTTGAATGATCTACAAGACTTTGTGCTTGTAATTATTCATGCTCTTTGGATACTTTGGTTGGATGATCTACAAGACTTTGTGCTTGTAATTATTCATGCTCTTTGGATACTTTGGTTGGATAATCTACAAGACTTTGCGCTTGTAATTGTTCATGCTGTTCGAGGAATTGCTGCATCTAAGAAGACTTTGTGCTTCTAATGCGACAAACGACACACCTATCACAAATCCACCATTGATAAAGCTACAGAACAACTTTGTGCCTTCGTGAGCTTTCCCTTTTATTTTACTAGTTTATTGTTAATCACTTCTGGTACCTCTACGCTTTGCTTTGACAAGATAGAGGTATTGGCATTAGTGCTTGTTGATCATTTAAAGTTATTGTGAATTGAGAACTTCCAACAGTGAATTGTAAACATCTTCTCTGAAAAAAGAGAGAAGGATGAATGTGACACATCCCCCCCCACTTCGTAAGTATTGTGTACATTTTGTAATTACTTTGTTTGTTTTACTATCGCTTCTGTTAGCAGTAAGGACGCCTCCCCTTTTTGAGAGGAGAGATTTACATCTCGCATAGCTATGGCTGAAGTCCTAGTTGTGTAATCTATCGAAAAGCTGATTACATAATTTTCACCCAACATGTTGATCCTACTCAATGTGTTTCAGAGTGTTGTTCCTCTCTCTTAGAAGGCCAATGCTTCCACAAATCCTCTTCACGTTTTCTTAATCTTTCACAGTATCTTCTCTCTCTATCACTAATGCTCATAGAATTGCATTAGCCACTAGCTGGCAAGAATGTTTGTGCTCTGATACCATTGTAATAATACCCCTTGGATTTTTTCCCTTTTTTTTCAACATGGGAACCATACAAGAAACATTCAATATAAATGCAAACAAGATACTTTGCTGCCAAATAATTTTGATAATATTTTCAATGTTTGTACATTGGCTATTACACACTTCTTGTAAGATGAACGTTCAAACTGGCATTCCAATTCAAGAAATGAAAAGACATAAGATGATCAACATAAACTACCTTGAAATAGGTGAAAGTCAGAGAACTAGAGGTCTGATACAGAGTGGGTATATTGTGCAGGTTTGCTGATCACCCTTTGCACTCCAAGGTAGCTATGGAACAATAACTTTCACTATTTCACCAAGTCATAAACTGCCTCCCAACTGTAGCATTATGACAAGAATGCACTCAGCTTAACCAAGTCACCAATAATGGTTTGGATTAGGCAGATACAGGTCTGATTTGTCCAATTTTACTATTACAGGTCGTCTGTAGTGGATTTGCAGGTCATATCAGCAAGGTAAACTCATCTAGTAACCCCTTTTGTGCCCAACACCCCTCAAACACCTAGCTGTTAACAAAGTTTGCAAAGAGGACTGATTTCCAGTTTCAGACCTGCACGGTCAAAATGTAATGACCCTTAATTTAGTATTGAACCTATCAACAAATAATGCAAGAAATAAGGGAAAGAATTGAGTTAGATTTGACTTAGCTTAGACCAACTATATTAGCTCTATCCAAACAACAAGTGATTGTGTGGTTTCATCCAATTATTTTGACTTACGAAACAACACCTTGCTGAAGTTATTACTGTTTGTTTTCTCAATCATGGTTGAATAGGATGGCTGGCCCGTAGAGTGCTCCTTCCAAACCCAAGAGCGGATACGGCGAGCCCTCTTGGCCCAACAATGGCAGATCGCCAGTCATCATTGTGGGTGGGGTACTTAGAAAGCCTCTAGCACTTGCTATCCCCTTTTGCACCTCCTATTTCCCATCTCCTATTATGATGGAGAGTTCCTCAAGTTGACCCAACCATGCGATAGTTTGGAGGAAGGATTTCCATAGGAGGCCCGCAGATGGTCTCTCTAAGCCCAAGAGCGGATATCACCCCCTTGGCTCTTGATGGCATGACACTTAGTCATCCGATCTAGGGAGTGGCGTACCTAGAGGAGAAATCTAGTACTTGCTCAACCTATCGGTTCCTTCCCTCAACCATCTACATGATTGTTTGATAATACAAAACAATTGAATATAATGATTATCACAATAACTCACCATCTACACACAAATTTATAGAAACATGAATTATTTTATTATCCGAAAATGACATTATTGAATACCATTAATTATATAAATATCTTTAAGTGTAAACTGTATTTATCAACCATCAATAATATAATTGTCAATCATGTAAGTTTAAATGTCAATCATAATATATTTAACATATCAATCATAGTATATATTTATCAATCATGATATATTTAAATATATCTGTCACTCATAATATGTTTAAATATATTTATAAAGTATAAGCAGTTTATTTAAATTACTAATGTATTTGATAGTCGTCAGTCATAATTATATTTAACTATTCTTATTTTTTAAATACATAAAATAGTTATCAACTTTAGTCTTTTATTTAAACTTATGATAATACTTACCTCACTGTCATCGATCTGCAAACATGTCTTCTTTCTTCTCACTGCCTTTTTCCATGATATATCGTTGATGATCTTGCCTTGATAATCTTTTACATTTGACTGATCTTAATATATATATTTTTAATTACTTATTGCTGCAAACCGAAATCCCTTACCTGTTTTCGGCCTGCAGGCTCAGTCTGTTCTTTTTTATTCTTCCCAGCGATGATGCTATATTTCTTCTCTTTGTTAGCCACCGATGATCCATATGCTGACTGAAAATATGTATAATCTTATATCTATGGCTTATGATTCTACATTTATAAAGTACTCCCCTTCTCTTCATCGCTGCACTCCTCTCTTTTATATTCCTTATAAATCCCTTTTTATTCCCAAGAGAGGTGTCTTCTATAAGAGGGAACGACTTTATGAAAAGAGATCTGCACCTCTTCATAAAGTGATAATAACAGTTTGATTTGAGTATGAAATTGCTGATTTAATTTAACAATCGCTGCTGGTGATTATATTTTGTTTTATTATTTATTTGTTTTATATTTTATATTATATGTTTCTTAATATATTTGTTATTATTATTATTTTATATATGCTTTACTATTGGTATATTATGATAATGATATTTAATTTGTTAGTATTTATATTTTGATATTTACAATATTATATTTGATATTTTAACATTAAAGTATAATAATAAAAACAATTTGCTAATATCTTATTATTATTTTATTCTAATGTATTACAATCTTTGATGTATAATGACTATAATATTTAGTATTGGTAATTACAATATTATTTTTAATATTATTATAATTATCATTGATAATTATTTAAATAGTTAATGTCTTTAATATGTATTTTGTTTATCTTGTTTCGATGTTTTATATCTCGATGCTACAATTTCGGGGGACATGACACAAAATGACAAAGAAGCAATAGCTATAGGTCTGGTATAATTTTCAGTCACTTGCAGCTCAGAAAACTCACGAACAACAGGTGTATTTCTTAGAAATCGAAACCAATATCATACCCAACTTGCAAATATTGATTTTCTTAGATAAATCAATGGTCTTTCATCAAAACCCACATGTGATGGCCCGAAAGATGGCGCCCAACAAAGAGGAATGAAATGAAATAATACCTAGCATAATGCTCAACAGTCCCACCGAGTAATGAGCAAATTTAAGTCTTCCAGTATCTCAGAAAAAGCACACCAACACACTAAAAAGCAATCTGATCACTACGAAACTTGAGCAATAGTCCAAGAAAGCTCACACCACACCAAAAACTAAACTCATATCAGGAAACTTTATAAATCTTCATATTATAAAGCCTTGAAAGATCAAACCCCTGAACGGCAATGGTGATTCCTGAGGTAGAATCATTCCAACCAGCTAGGGTGGATATTTCACCACCGAAACCAGCAACCGAGAAGAGGGTTTTCGTCCTCAACCAGAAAAAAGAACCCCTCGAGCTCATTCCAGCAGCAACTCCTTAAGTTTTTCAAATCATCCCTATGCAAATGAGAGCTCAAACTCATATTTATAAAGTGAGGGAAGAATTAGGGCAACTTGCATTTGAATTTGAATATATTTTCCCTCTCATTTCACTTTATGAAATGACATGAAATTACCCCAAGAGGGGCGTCGAACTTTTTGCCTCCAAAATTCCACTTTTGATTTTTAATTTAAAACTAACATTAAGCCCAAACTAGACGTCCCACCTTATGAGGCATAACATTAACCTTAAAAAATGATAAATAAACTCCCTTTCTATGCGTTACATGAAAAACATTGGCCCCTCTTTTAAAACAACGTTGCACTACTAGGCCAAGGGGGTCTTTTATAACCCATGCTTATTTCCTCAATTTAATAAAAAAACAACTTTATTAACGTAAGTGACGAATTAACGGATAATAAATCTGACCATTGAGAGAACTTCCCCCTGCCAAGAATGGAACCTTTGCACTGCTGCCAAGACCAATTACTAAATATAGCACTTACTAAAAATAGTAAGTGAGCCAAATCACCCAATTGGTCTAAGTAAGGAATATCGAAAAAGAGGATAGTACAATCAATTGTGCGATCAAGGACATACTCTCACATTTCATCCAAGAGGTTGTGAAATCAGAAAAACAAGAACACTAAAGTTGGTTGTAGATGCTAGCAGGATTGCAAACAATCTCTATACTCTTAGTGAAGTCAAAGGAGAAAAGTGTTTCATGGCATAAGAGATGAGAGTTGGTTGTGGCGCAAAAGGATGGGACATCTAAACTTCGACAATCTTGTAAAGATTAGCCATAAGCAAGTTGTAAGGGACATGCCAAGGATAGCAAAGCCATTCAATAGAATCTACAAATAGTGCCAATTTGGAAAGCAAACAACATTGAGTTTCAATTCAAAGGAGTTCTCTACATTATGACCTTTGGAACTCATTCATACCAACTTATGTGGGCGAACAAGGAGCAAAAGCTTGCAAGGTGAGAGCTATTTTATGTTATTAATAGATGATTTTTCTAGGATGACTTAGATTACCTTCCTAAAGGAAAAATTAGAAACCCTTGAAAAGTTTAAGATATTTAAAGCTTTGGTAGAGAATGAAACCGGGTTAAGAATCAAGTGCCTTAGATCAGATAGAGGAGGAGAAGTCACCTCGAATGAGTTTGAAGATTTTTGTGAACGACACAAAATAAAGAGACAGTATTCAACTGCAAGGGCTCCACAACAAAATGGAGTTGTTTAAAGGAAGAATATGACAGTCGAAGGTATGGCAAGAGTAATGTTGAATGAGTCAAATCTTGCTGACACTTTTTGGAAAGAAGCAGCGCATACGACAGTCTATGTTCTAAACTGAGCACAAATTATGGTACACAATAACAAAACACCCTATGAACTTTGGAAGGGGAGGCCTGTTTATTGAAATACTTTAATGTGTTTGGAAACAAATGCTATATCAGGGAAGATGAAGAAGACTTGGGAAAATTTGATTCAATGTGTGATGAAGGTGTCTTCCTTGGATATTCCACTATAAGCAAAGCCTATAGGTGTTATAATAAAAGATTGCACAAAAAGTGCAAATGTGAGAGTTGATGAACAATGGTATAAAAAAAACAGTACAAGAAGTTGATCATCAAGAAGATAGCATTAAAGAGAAATAAGTAGAAGGAGAAGATGGAAATGGTGAGGTTAAACAAGGAGATCCAAAAACACCATCCAGAGCACCAACCAAGACTCCATCTAGATTTGTTCAAAAGAACCATCCAAAAGAATTGATCATTGGTGAGGAGATTAGCTAGTTCATTTGAACATGCAAACTTATGCTTGCTCTCTAAATGGAACCAAAGAATCTTACAAAAGTGTAGAAACCCTAGTTTCCCCCTGACACTGAATCTGACGGTGTTTTTGAGTTTTTCTGACGTTTTATGGTTTTTGCTTGTTTTTTTGACGTTTTGCATGAATAGTAAAGATGGCGATTTTGAAAGGGGATTACAAATAAATCTTATAAAATAATTCAACTCTATAAATAGCAAACCCTAGCACAAATACTGAAGCCAGTTCATATATTATTCTTCTGAAGACGATTACAAAGAGACCCAGATACATGCAAGATGAAAAGGCAATGATTTATTAAAAACCTGATTTCTGTAGCAGCATTAAATGAAGCTGAGAATGGTACAGCTGCAAAAGACTAAGCCCTCTCTTCTCCTGTCTGGTGATCACAGAAAACATCCAGCTACTCCTGCGTCAATGGTGATGAAGATTGCTTGCCTGGGAGATAGGCGCTTTGAATAAGAACAAGAACTCGCCTTCCAGCTGATTTCTGTAGGTACGGCCAAAGTACAGTGAAGTACGGCTGAGTAAGAAATGCCTTTCCCCTCCTTGTAGTGTTTGCAAATGACCTCTTAAATGTTGGCGCCTCCAGAGATGAAGGTTTGCAATGATTCCAGTAGGCGTTTCACAAGAGATGAACAAACACGTGTTTTTGAACTGGTACGGCCTGTCAAGAAGGTACAGCTGTAACAATAATAAATGCAAAAAGGTACGGCTCCCTTGTGACCACTGTCTGAACCCCTGGATATGGTTTGGTGCGCCCTGACTGATGGACTCAGAAGAGGTAAGATGAAGGCGTTTGACTTTGATGAATAAGTATGGCCTCCTTCAATAGTACGGCCAAGTACAAGAAAGTACGGCCTTCCTTAATCAGCAGCAATAAATAAATAAAACACTTCCTCTGTCCTCTCTGTCTAATCTCTGAGGTATGATGCACCTCTGTGAATGAAAGTCTCCTGAATAAATGACTAAGCTGAAGCTCTGTAAAATAAATAAACTCTGATAAGCTCTGTAATTTCTTCTGGATGAAGAAATCCCACGACTGGCAATAAATCAGATGTTATTTCACATCCTCTGAACTGCTTCGAAGGAGATGGCTCGTTCTCCGACGATTTCGAGATGAAACCCTAAAGTCTCAGTGCTCTGGCAATGACTTGATCAATTCCTGATTCAACAACTGTAATAATGGCTCCCTTTTCAATGCAAAACCCTTTATCCTCACAAAAGGGCGAATTCCTTAATAATAGGGAATTATTAAAATATTGACTTTTAATTCTTTTATTATTTTCAATAGTTTCCTGTCAAATATTTTAATATTAATTTAAATGTCCAACTGGCCCCTTCCTGATGATGGGCGCACCCCTCAAGGCAGATAACTTAAGTTATAATTAAAAATTATAACTTTATAATATAATCATTAATTAATTAATATTTAATTAATATAATTAAATATTAATATCTCGCCCGTTACTCATCCGATTACCGATCCGTCTGATGCTGACGAATTCAGAAGTGATTCCGGATGCTGCCAAAGTCATACTGCTAAAAATAGCAGTGGTCCCACTCTGCCTGCCAGGAACTGCTAAAAATAGCAATTCTGAAAAAGGTCTCCGATCGAGCCCAAACGAAAGCCAATTGATCAATACTGCCAATCTGACGCCGAGCCAAGCTCCGAAACGACCCTCTAACCACTCTGTCAGCCTACGAGGGTCTCATGATAGGCCAATCTCACGATCACTGATGCTCGCCAAAAATGGGACATGACAAAAAGCAAGTGAAGACAAGCACTAGATAAAAGCTACGGAAGAAGAATTAGATCAAATTGTGAAGAATGAAACTTGGGAGCTAGTCCCAAGACCCAAAGATAAAAGTGTGATTGGCACAAAATGGGTATTTAGGAACAAGTTTAACGAAGATGGCCAAGTCATGAGGAACAAGGCAACATTAGTGTGCTAAGGATACACTCAAGTTGAAGGTATTGATTTCAAAGAAACTTTTGCCCCTGTTTCTTGTATGGAGGCTATAAGGATGTTCTTAGCATTTGCTTGTTTCAAAAATTTCAAAGTTTACCAAATGGATGTCAAGTCAGCTTTTCTAAATGGTAACTTGGAGGAAGAAGTATATATTGAACAACCAGAAGGGTTTCTTCTAGCAAAGAATGAGGACTATGTCTGTAGACTAAAGAAGGCACTTTATGGGCTAAAACAAGCCCCCCAGGCTTGGTACTCAAGGTTGGATAAGTATCTACAACAATAGGGCTTCAAAAAGGGGATTTCCAATAGCAATCTATACATCAAAACTGAAGGTGATCATCAATTGATTGTTGTAGTTTATGTGGATGACATTATTTTCAAAGGTAGTAATGATAATGCGTCAGAAGTTTGCAAAGAACATGCCAAAGGAGTTTGAAATGTCCATGCTTGGTGAGCTGTCTTTCTTTCTTGGGTTACAAATTTCCCAATCAGATAAGGGAATATTCATTTCACAAACCAAGTATATTGAAGAAATCTTGAAGAAGTTTAGGATGGAGGACTGCAATCCAGTAAGTACTTCTATGGTCACAGGATGCAAATTAAGCAAGGATAATGAATCTCCAAAGGCAAATCAAACTCTATATAGGTCCATGATTGGAAGTCTACTATATTTGACAATAACAAGACTTGACATTATGCAAGCAGTTGGTTTGGTGGCACGATTTTAGGTAGCACCAAAGGAGACACATGTTCATGCAATGAGCAGGATATTCAAGTACTTAAAGGGCACTATGGATTTTGGGTTGTGGTACCCAAGAGTTGAAGATCTCACCCTCACAACATACATGGATGTAGATTGGGCCGACAATATTGATGAGAAAAATGCACAAGTGGAGGAGCATTCTTTCTTGGCCCCAATCTTGTATCATGGTTAAGTAAGAAACAAGAGTCGATTTCTTTATCCACAACAGAGGCGGAATATATTTCAGCAGCCTCTTGTTCCACTCAAGTTCTTTGGATGAAGCAAACATTGAAGGACATCAAAGTTGAGTATGAGCACCCCATATCCATCCTTTGTGACAATACAAGTGTGATTAATATATCAAAGAACCTCGTTATGCATTCTAGAACAAAGAACATCTCGATCAAATATCATTTTTTGAGAGAAAGTGGTTGATCAGTAGGTGAAGTTGGAATATGTTGCTACAAAAGAACATAGCGGATATTTTCACAAAGCCACTACCAAAAGAGACTTTTGAGTACCTAAGGGAGAAATTGGGAGTGGAATCACTCTCATCTAGTCATTAAATGCTTCAAAAGAAACACATGTTCAGGGGGAGCCATTCATTGCCTTATCCTTCAGTCTCGGATACCTTTGCCATTGATGTCAAAGGGGGAGTAGTGTCAGGGGGAGTGATTTAGTCAGGGGGAGATGTATGATCTTGTTGCATTTCAAGATTGTTTCTTTGCAAAGTCGCCATTAATGACAAAGGGGGAGATTGTTGAAAAAATGGTTGTCATTGATGTCAAAGGTGGCCGACCCATAGAGGAAAGAAAAACCAAATAAAATGCTAAGTTTTGTGGGTCGACTTTCCCCATATATGGTGCCCAAATTTTAGTAATTTTAGAAATTAAAAATAAATTAATTTATTTTTATTCTGTGCCGACCCTCGCCCTCCCCGCCCCCCCCTCGTAGAGATGTGTGCCCTATTGAAAAATTTGGCTGACCTTTCTTGGAGGGCCACCTCCCTTGGATGGACACCTTGGAAAGTATAAATAAAAGGTTGAGTGAGAGGTAAATGCAATCAATTTTCGAGGAATATTTTTGTATGAAGAGAAGAAATAAAAAGTTATTCAAGCAGATCTAGAAGACTTATTTGAGCAGATTTATAGCAGCAAACTTGTGAGAAGAGTGAAAGTGACAAGCAAGATCATGCCGATTTATTGAGCAGATATTATGAAGACTGAAGTGAGCTACCCCAATTTTTTTTTTCAGATTTCACCCCTTGTGTGTTTTGTTTTTGTTTCAATTTGTATCTTGTTTTTGAAGATTGGTAATAGCAAATGCAATTTTAATATTTAATAGGAACAATACATAACTAATTTGCTCATTAATTTAGTGCAATGTAGAAAATGATAACAACATTGACCAATTTGAAACAGGAATTAAATAATAAATCTAACCTTGAATCTGGAAGTATTCATTAATCACCAGCATTTAACTTCAGCTTAACAATACCAGGAATATCAAATGTAATGACCTCCAAATCTAAGTTTAACTTGTTGGATGTGTGGTTGGGCTGTAATTTAAATTCAAATTGGAATTGATTAATTAAATGTCATCAATCCTCTCCATGGGAGTCATCCCACACATCTGCAACCTTCAGAAAAGTGCAGCTAGAATGTACAACCACCTCCACATAGCAATGGCTGCTCAGACCCAACATGAGAGTACCCACAACATAGTTTGTATCACTTCCCCTTAAGCTTTTCCTATGAAATATCTTGACTAGACGGCTTAAATGGAGTTCAAACCCCCCCATCATTTCAAGTAAATCACACCTGCATAATACGCCTGGCTGAGGGTGATGTACGACAGTACCAAAATGCACGACTTCAACTAGGAAATAAATTTGCAACTCAAACACTTTTTTTAATGACTTAATATGATTGTATCATCCAACAAAAACTATTAAAATGATACCCACAACCATAAAACACTTCAATCAAACCATTCAAATCGATTTGAAGGTACAACATTCAGCTCATGGTACCTAAGATACTGGATCTTCCCCTGAAACCCCTCGGTCCTGGTTCAGTCCAGCTCCGGTTCATGGTCCGGGTCCGGTCCAACTTGGGTTCGGACAGGGTCCGGCCCACACCCTATGGGTTCGTCCCTGATGGACCCAAATCAAACCTAGGCAGAATTTGAGTGGATTTTGCAGATTTATTTTTTATCTATTTATTTTGTTTTGACTTTTGTTGAACTCTAAAAAGTCTCATTTGCCCCCTAAACCCTAAAATGATGTGTGCCATGAAGGTTTATGTGGCTTTGATGGCCTTAATGTGGGTCTTATTATGAATGCAAAATGATGTACGCCATGAAGGTTTGTGTGGTCTTGGAGGTCTTAATTTGGGCTTGGTGGCGAGGGCTCCGCCCCTCAACCTCGCCTTGTATCGTGATAGGGAGTGTGCCAAGGGCGTTGCCCCCAGACCCCGCAAGGCGCACTACCCCTCGACCCCACTTGGGGCATTGCCCCTAGACCCCTAGGAGGGGCGTTGCCCCTTGACCCCACTTGTGGCATTGCCTCCAGACCCCCATGAGGAGCGTTTCCCCTCGACCCCACTAGGGGCATTGCCCCCAGACCCCCACGAGATGTGCTGCCCCTCGACCCCGCTAGGGGCACTGCCCACAGACCCCCATGAGGGGTGTTGCCCCTCGACCCCATTGGGGGATTGCCCTCAAACACGCCTTGAATTCATTTGATTTTCTAGGTACTCTCCAAGTCCAAGTTTCCAAGTTTGCCTACAAGTCTTCATCTATAATATCATCATCCAATTGGACAATTTTCCCTAATGTTACTTGATGCTTACCTACAATGAGAAATGCAACAATGTAGTTAATTTTAATATATAATATATATCATGGCATTCGAGTTTGACTAATTGACATTCTAATATTTTTTATTTTTATGGTGGTTTTGTTTATTATGCAATATATGGTGCTATGTGTTGTATTTTGAACTTAATTACTGTTGTAAATATGTATACATTTCTGATTTTTATGTGTTTTTGTATTAACAAACCCAAAACAAACCCAACCCCAATTTTCTTTTTGCCTGAACCCACGAACCGAACTGTCGAACCCGAACTCGAAACCGAACCGGTAACTTAGCATGGTATGTAGAAACCCCTGTTTCCCCGTTTCCTGAATCTGACTGAATTTTTTGGTGTTTTGCATTTTTTGATTGTTTTTGGGTTTTTGTGCAATAAAGGTAAATTGCGATTTTTGCAAGAATTGAAAATAAATCCTAATAAAAATAAATCTACTCCGATAGCAATAGTATTTAGGGCAAATACTGAAGACAATATATTATTTATTCTTCTGAGATGAATACATATAGGATCCAGTTGCATGCAAGCAAAAAGCAATGAAATATTATTAAAGAACCTGGCAATCTGGCTGTAATAAATGAACTGCTGTAGCTGGTACGGCTGAGATGATAAGTTACTTTCTCTTTCCGTCTGGTGCTCTGGATAAGATCTCAAAGCTTAGGCGCCTCCATAAATGATGAAAGATGACCTTAAGGAAAGGCGTTTTGTCCAGAACAAAGGACGGCTTCCTTTAAATGGTACGACCAGTATACAAAAAGGTACGGCCTGGTACAGGTACGGCTAGGTCAGAAACAACAATTAATAAATGTACAGCTTCTTCACAACTCTCCAGATCTCCAGAATATGGGCGCCTAGATGAATGAATGTCTTCTGGATAAAAACTCCTCTGAAAACCCTGAATATAAATATCTCTGATGTTCTGTGATTCCTCCTGAATGAAGAAATCTCTCAGCTGCAATAGATCAGGTGTTATTTCACACCCTCTGAACTGCTTCAATGGAGATGGCTCGTTCCCCAATGAATTTCGAGACTCAAACCCTAAGGTTCTGTGCTCAGACAAAACTTGACCAATTTTCCAAAATCAATAATCACATAATGGCTCAAAAACCAATGTAAATGCACTATATTCCTCAAAAGTGCGATTTCCTCAAAAATAGGGAATATTAAAATAATTCGAACTTTTGCATTTAATTCTTCAATAGTCTCAGCTCAAATATTTCATAATAATTTTAATTGTCAATTTGGCCCCTTCTGATGATGGCGACCCCCTCAATCAAAATCACTTAAGTTATAATATAATATTATAACTTTATATTATAATCTTCAAATAATTAATATTTAATTAATACAATTAAATATTAATATCTCTCTCGTTATTCATCCGATGACTGATCCGTCTGAAGCTGACGAACACTGAAGTGATTCTGAACACTGCCAAATCCATACTGCTAAAAATAGCAGGGGTCCCACGCTGACCGCTAGGAACTGCTAAAAATAGCAACTTCTGCAAGAAGTCTCCGAATGAGCCCGAACGAAAGCCAACTAATCAAGAAATGCTAACTGAAGCTGAGCCAAGCTCCAACGTGACCCTCTATCTAGTCTATCAGCCTACGAGGGTCACATAATAGGCTAATTCTTACGAACTCTGATGCTCGCCAAAAATGGGGACATTACATGGTACAACTGGCATTGTTTGTATGACTGCTCCAAGAAAGAATTCAAGTCATAAACTTCAATTTCCAATGTATAAGATGTAACTACTCAGGCAAGAAGAAACTGAAGATTCAATATCACTATTAGTTACAAACTCCCACTAGCACCTATAACCCCAAAATAGAGATATAACTATCTGTAGGTATAGTATGGTTCATGTACGAACCGCCTTCAAATTTAGCAACGCAAGGATCACTTGATTAATAATTCCCATACTCAACAATCAACTTGGAGATTAAGGACTGATTAATACTCACAATAAATACTTGTTCCTTCCACCAGTTGCAACATCTCCATGGTACGGCTGTCTAGAATGTACAAACAACTCTAGTTACTCCAACATAGCATTTAACACTAGTTTCTTTGCTTAGAAATGAATGTTTAGCTAATACATTAACATTGAATCATTGCCCATAACCATTTAGTGCCCCAAATTACAAGTGCTAACTCAAACATGGTGTACGACTTAGAGGCTTGTACGGCCCAACTTGGAGTACGGCTCCGACAATCAATTTTAATATGCCTTTAAACACATGTTTTAATATATGAGTACCATCGCCCAGCTATGAGGAAAAATAAGAAATGAAACCCAAAATCACACCTGCATTAAATTTTCATCTGTCAACTGAAGAATGGGATTCATGGCATCACTTGAAACTGTACGGTCATGACTGGCAAATTTTATACCTTCAGCAAATTCTTAAACAACACCCACGAGACATCTCTCAGCCTCGAAGATGCTATGCTTAATGGAGGTTTTCGTCCCCACTAAGTTCTGAAAACAAACTGCAATACTCCTCAGTAAAATCTAGCATAAACCCAAAAATGAAAGCTCTCTTGCTTTTGCCTTCTTTCTAGATGTAATTGACCACTTTTTCTTTGAAAATTCCCTTTTTCCTTTATTCTTTTGGTTTAAAATTTCATTTCACTTGAAACACACCAAAAATATACTTTATTCACCCCTTTTTAAAAGCTTACCTTATAACTCCTTTTTGCAACAATTAATTTAACTCTAAATTACATAATAATTTTAGCTTAGGAACTTTAGTGTTAAATTAATTAAAACATTTACCGTCATATTTTGAGAGGGGACATTACAAAGACCTTATTGCAGATTTGAAGAGAACATTATTGCCAAATTCGTGAAGACATTGTTGAAAATTTGAGAAGACATTTGTTGCTGATTTTCTAAGTTACCAGTTTGGTTTTGGGTTCGAGTTCGGGTTCGAGAACCCGGTTCGCCGGTTCGGGAAATTTTTTTTGGGTTTGGGTTTGTTTTGGGTTCGGTAATATAAAAACATATAAAAATCAGAAATATATACATATTTGCAACAGTAATTAAGTTCAGAATACACCACCATATTAATAGTCAAATAACATAGCAAAAATACACCACCACTTTATACTCAAAAGTCAAATTTCATGATATAGAATTATAAATTAAAGTTCAAACTTCAAACATAAAAATGTCAAGTGTTTACAATCAGCCATTAATAATTATTAATTATTGATCATTGATCAATCTGAATCATATGGGTCATCAAAAAAAGCAGCATCATCAGCATCATTAGATGCTACATTTTGTGTAGAACCACAAATAGCATTAGTGGCACTCGCACAAGCACTGCCACTAGCACTAACACTACCGCTCTCATGCTTAGTAGTAGCTGCTTCAGGCTGATAGTCATCATCAATATCAAGTGCAGCTAAGTGACTTGTGGAAGCATCCAAGTCAAGCTGCTTTGGCTCAATATCCCACCTCCTTGTGTCTCCTTCTTTGT
This sequence comes from Sequoia sempervirens, assembly GCA_007258455.2. Taxonomy (NCBI): domain Eukaryota; kingdom Viridiplantae; phylum Streptophyta; class Pinopsida; order Cupressales; family Cupressaceae; genus Sequoia; species Sequoia sempervirens. The sequence continues at coordinate 123,020 of VDFB02206174.1, forward strand.
AGGAACTATGTTTGTGTGTAAGGAGGCGCAAGTTTGAATGCACATACACCAAGTCCTCAGCCTTTTTTGAATGTAGCCTATTGCGTTTTATTGAGTGGATGAAGGAGTATGTGCTCCAATTCCTCTCAGAAGAGGATGAACTAGCAACCTATTAAGACCAAATTAAATTAATAAATAGTTAAGAGTTACAAAATTTAACTAAACAAAATTATTAATTAAAAATTAAAATTAAAATTACAAATATAAAAGTTACTTGGGATAAAACTTTTATTGCAATAGGTTGGAGGTGCATGTATTCTTTCCAATGGAAGTACCACCAACTATGAGCATCCACCCTACACTTGTCTCGAAGAGCATCCATATTCTGATCAACACTTCCAGAGCATGCAAAAGCCATAAACTCAGCCCTCACTCGATCACGTTGGTCACGATCAGTGAAGATTCTACGAATTGCTGCCTTGTACCCTTGGGCCACCTCACCATCCCTATATGGAGCAACTCTTGATGAAGCAGAAAGTATCTCAGGACTATAATATTTGGGATTCAATGCAAAAGTGAGAAGATGCAAGGGAGTGGTCATTTTGTTCCATCTATCAACCATGATTTCTTGTAGCTCTTTGAAGAATTTTTCTTTAGGATCTTCTTCTTTTGCATTGATGATGGATCTCATCTTCTCAATCATTGAGTCGATACCATCATATACTTCACCCAAACAAGGTCTATCCAAGTCAGTGTAACGGATCATGCTTAGTATGGGCTCGGTGAAATTGACGAGATACTCAACATGATCCCACCAACCATCATCTAGGATCCTTTGCTTGATCCTATTTCCCCTTTCATTGCTAGATTGCCTCCATACAAACCAATTAAGGCTGATTACCATGGCACATAGTGCCTCACGAACCTTTATAAGTCATCTCAACACAATTGTGTTGGAGGCAAAACGGGTCTCGGCAACCTGTTTGAAAATCAAAATTAAAATTAAAATATAATTTAAATATACAAAATCAAAATTTAAAAATTAAAAATAAAAGAAAATTCAAAAATTTAAAAATATTGAGAATTAACTTACCTTCAACAACTCCAATTTTGAGAATTGTCTAAATATTCCTTGCGTATATGGTTGTTGGTGACAAACATTTGGATGTTCGCCCTCGGCATACACCTGTTTGATCCATTCAATTTTGGATCCAATTTTTTGTAGCATTAGATTGAGGGAGTGGACAGCACAAGGTGTCCAAAAAATGTGTGGATACTTCTCCTCAACCAATAACCCAACAGCCCTACAATTTTTGGCATTGTCGGTTACAACTTGCACAACATTTTGATGGCCCACTTCTTCAATAGCTTGGCAAAGGATGTCAGCAATAAATGGACCATCTTTCACCTGTCCTTCACAATCCACTGCTCTCAAAAACATTGCCCCTTTAGGGGACACAGCAATAACATTGATCAATGGGCAATTTCTTGCATCTTTCCATCCATCAGAAACTATGGTCACCCCTGTTTCGATCCACGAATCCCTTATGGGCTTCAAAGAGTCTGCTATATGTTTCACCTCTTTCTCCAATAAGGTGCAACACACCTTCTCAAAACTTGGGCCCTTATACCCCTTTGGAGCCTCATTAATAGATTTCACCATTTTTGCCAATATGGTGAACGAACAACATTGAATGCCAATCCATTGGCATAGACACATCTTGCTATGTCTTGATCAGCAATCTCTCTTGCCTCATTCTGAAATGAAGCTTCCAACGGTCCCTTAGATCTTTTATTTGAAGAGGGCATGGTTTGCTCTTGAGGGATGTCCATAAATGGATGGCTTTCTGTAGGTGGAAAATAAGAAGGTGGTGTAGGGGGTTTCATGGATCGAGATCCTTTCTTCAAAGGATGGCTTGTTTTACCACTGGTTGTTTTTTGGTCTGCCTTTTCTTGCTCAACAATATATTTCAACACTATATCTTTTGGAATGCCATTGTTGTTTTCACCTGGACAATTTTTGATGCCTGTTTCAGGGATCCCGCACAAGTGCCCTTTTACTCGACTGTATGAGCTCGAATATTGAACATTGCAATGACTACAAATCCAAACATATCCTCCACCACCTGGAAGTTGCTGAACCATTTCTACATATTTCCAAAGGGGAGAGGCTAGGTTTATTTTGAAACGAGATTGGATTGAGCCTGAGGAGGTACCGGTTGCCATTGTAATACAGAATAGTGAATACCTAAGGCACAACATATTGAAATTTTGGTATTGATTTATTGAATTTGAAACTAAAAGACTTAATTAATTTCAAAAAAATGAAAAAATTGAACATGTGTTATAGACATTTAGAGGAATGAAAATTAAAACAAAACAATAACTAAAAGACAAAACAAAAGAGTTGAAGTTCACTTGTGAAAAAAAATGTAAAAAAAAATCAAAAAACTTCAAAAAACCCACCTCTTTTGAAGAAATCTTGCTCTACGATCTTCTTAGCAATGAATAGACACTTGCAAGTGCTTAGGAATAGCACAACAATCAACTTTGAACAATCTACGATCAGCCTTCAAGTCTATTCCAGCTTGTGCAAGCAAAAGAGAAAGTTCAACAATGGAGGCAAAAAATCCTTTTTTCTCATTCATAAATTGGTAAATGAGTTTCACTTTACCTATTTCATGTTTTTGAGGCAAGTATTAGGGTTAAAAAGAATAAAAAAGTCATTAAAAGTAAAAAAACGAGTCAAAAAAGTATTAAGAAAATGAAAAAAAAAGTGAAAAAACGAGCCTGGGTCGGAATAGAACCCAGGTTCGAACCCTGTCCAGACCCACAGTCATGGGTCCGGACCCTGGTTGAACCCAAAGTCCAAAAGATGGACCCAGAGCGAATTTCCACGGACCGGACCCGAATTCTGGACCCGAATCGAACCTGACTCGAACCCGGGGCCTTCCTGAGTGAATCCGGTAACTTAGGAGAAGACATTATTGCTGACATTGTGAAAACTATATTACAGATTTGTGAGAAGGCATTAGGGCAGATTTGAGGAGTTGCAAGTCAAAATTATTCATTTAATTCTTGTGGAGATTGGAGCCTCCTATTTGGGAGATTGTGAGGTTGGAGCCTTGTATTGAAGAGATTGGAGTTTCTTGCTAAGACGGTGCTCAGTGGAGGGGTTTGGAGTTTCATGTGGGTTGGTGCCTACAAATTCTTGTAAGAAGATTAATACAAGCAAGATTTTGCTGTGGTTTTCTCCTGTAAGGGTTTCCACATAAAATTGTGTCTTTCTTGTTCATGTTCTCAAATTGCTACATCTTGCATGAATAATATTGCTAAGGATAATTAGGGCGTGAAGTAATATTGCTATATTGAGTTAAGCAGTAAAGTTTTAATCTATACTGATTCACTCGCCCCCCTCAGTATTCGTGTGTGTTTCTTCATTATGAACATGAGCTTAACAAGAACTCAACTTGTTAATTGTATAAAATTTCTCCTTTAAATTATATTTTTGAAGAAGGATGACAAACTATGCATTAGGGATCAAAACAAATCACATCAGACTGTCATATCTTTCTTATGTTTGCTTATGGTGTTCAATATCTTTTAAAAGAAAATTTTGGCCTGTACACATTGGCAAATAATGGAACAAAATAGGCTTTTTCCCTAGCTTTGTTGTTTCTGTGTACTTATTCTAACATTGAAAAGATTGCTAAATGATTCACATTCATTCTACATCAAAATGCACAAATGTCACTACATTTTGATACAAAAGAGAAATTATATTGATACTAAAAGATCTTAGGAATGTCATTACATTATCTCCTACAAGGAATGTATCTTGGGAAATGAAAACCTTTGCACATCAATTTGCAGCAATAACCAAAGCTGAAAAAATAATGCTTGTGATCTGCAAGTGAATTTCTTATTAACATCCATAGTCTGGAATTTTAATCATGACCTTCAAATATTATAATGATGGATAGTTATTTACATAATTATATGAGGTAATTCTCTAATAACATTAAAAAATGCATGCATTTCCTGTTTCTGATTAGAGTATATGATAACCTCAGAAATAAAGTTTAATAATGACATACTGGCAATTGTAGAAATTTTAAGTTTTTTCCCTAGTTTTCTTTGTATTCTCTCTGTTCAATTTTCAACCATGAACAGACTACTAGGAGTTTCTTTTTATTGATGGATAAAATTGTTACAATGTTTTTTCATCAAAGAAACATGTCTTTTAAGGTGAAAAATTAACAGTAAAGTTAGCAGGAAAACCATAGCTGTGAAAAGAATTGGGGAGGAAGATTTGAATGTGATTGGTTGTAAATGTGGTTACATCATACTTTAAACTTTTACCCTTGGCTTGTTGAGTGTTTTCATGATCCAACAGCAACCATAATCTATTAATTGCATGTGGTTATCTTATATTCATACACTGATCTTTGCCAATGTTATCACATATTTGATATTTCACACTGGAAGCCCTGATATTTTTTTGCTTTCATCTTTTCTTTTTGTATTGTCTTTTCACAGAATATGTCTTACCTCTGGCTAAGTATAATAATGCAATCAAAATGGGTTGTTTATATATTCAAATGTCCTTTATGTTTGAAAAATGTAACTTTTTGTTGTTTGTTGAATGTTATGGTATAGGTTGATGAAGTTGAAGTGGTAATAGATCCCAAGGATATAGAGCTCTCAACTGCAAGGTCTGGGGGAGCTGGTGGTAGGTAGCAATGCACATCCTATGGTTTCCGTTTCCTAAATTTACATACTGCAAGTATGCTTACTAATACTATACTATATTCATTATCAAACATAATTGTGTTTCCATTTGAATATCAAAAAATAGTCCTTAGGTGTATGCTTCTACAATTTTTCACATAGATTAATTGCCATCATGGAAAATTTTCTGTTAATATGCAGGTCAAAATGTGAATAAGGTTGAAACTGCTGTTGATCTTTTCCATAAGCCAACAGGAATCCGTATATTTTGCACTGAAGCACGATCTCAGCATAAGAATAAAGCTCGAGCCTTCCAATTGCTTAGAGCAAAATTGTAATTGGCTATCAAATTTAATATTATGTTACTGATTTTTATTGTCTTAGCTCAGCTACATTTGTATGATCTTTTGAAATTTTATTGCATACATAGTTATATAGGACAACAAATTTATCAAATTAGTTTGTTTATGGTTTGCTCTTAATGACATGTATTGATACACTCTGAAGCATTTTACATATCATTTGCTGATTGTTTGTAAGTTCTCCCTCATAAATTACATTTGTCTACCTTTTCTTGATTGGGCTGAATTCATAAGCAACAGTAAGGGATAAAAGTTCTTCCTTTTGAGAAAAATCTTGTTACACGTTATCTAAAGACTTTAGAAAAACCAAATTTAAACTCTAGGAAATAAAATTGATTAAAAATGATTTTTTCCTAGTGTTCGAATAAAATATAATGAATGATTCCTTGTATTTACAGTTTTGATGAAATTACAGAAATATATATATATTTTTTTAATATCCCATGGCTTATCGATTTTGTAGTGAAAGAAAAATGGCAATTTCTTATAAGAATGACAATACTCCAAATTTGTTACAACCCATGCAAGACTATGAAGAAATATTACATAGATATTGAACAATAGAAGTTCAAATAGTGAACCTAAATGATTCTACTCGCTCAATTATCCAAGAGAAACAACAGTTCTCAAATGTAATGGACTATTTGGAGAAAATCGTTAGTTAATAGAGTTATGGAATTCTTAATTCAATTTCATACTGGAAAATGAGAATATAAAGTTCAAATTAATTTGCAAACATGAATGGAAATGAGATTCAAGAGAATTCACACTGTTCACTAAAACAAATGAATGGCAAAAGATATTGGCCTTTGCATAAATTTATTTTCTTCAATTTAGCGCCATATAAATTTCCCCTCTAATTGCACAGTCCCATCTAATTATAATGTTGTAGGTTGGGACTTCTCGTGGATTAGGAAACAAAGGAGTTTATTAATGACTACTCATTCCATAGAAATGACCAAGCCATGGCAGGTAGCTGAATGGGCATAAGTGCAATAACATGTGCTAGACTGCCTTACCTCTTACACTTAGATGATTGTAACCAATCTAATCTGCCACCCTTTGCATGCTCTTTTGAGGTCATAGATGATACAACTCACAAGTTATTCTTCCTCATACTACCCCTTCTCAGGGAACTTTGCTATTGGTTGCATTTGTTGGCCCTTCTCCTTCTCTTCCCAAAGACCAAACAAGTATGCTTGCCTTTGAGTTCCATTTAGAGAGAAATGCTTATGAATCCTCACCTCAAATGTAGCTTATTTGAGCAATGTTCTTGAGAAACAAGAAAACTTATCTGCACCTTATCTTGAAGGGTTTCAAATTTGATCTTAAAACTCTACATTTCCTGCCAAAGGAAAAATTGCTACAGAATCACCTTTTTACTTTTGGGAAGTTCCTGTGGTAGCATGCGTATCTTCAATCGTTGCATGGTTATGCTTTACACAACATGTTATTTCACTTGCAACCATTTTGAGCCTTACACAACTCTGAAAATGGTTGTATGCTTCACAACGTTTCCTTTGAAAATACCCTTTTTCTCATCACACTTTCTTCAAAGCATCAAGAAATGTGGGTCAAATATACATCTATTGAAAGAAAATTTACACCAACTCCGTGCTTTATGCAACACATAATTGTTGCACTGTGAGTTATGTAGGGTAATTTGCTCCCAACTTTGTAGCCTATGTAAGGATGCATATTAGCATAATGCCATGAAACACTGCAAAAAGCATGCCTCTTGGGTCAAATTGTGTGTAATTTTGAAATCATGCATGCACCTATATTGAATTCCTTGTTAAAAATGCATATATTGATTTATGGTTATAGATGAGGACTTCATAATGCCCAAGTTGTGTCACGAACTGGTTGATAACACTGTAGCTCCCTTGTTTCCTCATGGATAAGTTGTGCTTTTTTCTAGCATTGCCTTCTTCATCATATGGGCATTGCTCTCCTCTTGAGGTATAATGAACAGCCCTATTTTTTTTTTGAAAATTGTTAGCTCAAAACAAAATGGAATGCTTAGAAACTTCATTTCCACTTTTTGATCACCAAGTTCTTAGTGTGGGCGAGGTGAGAGCATACATTGTACGGGATTAAAAATTCATTTGAAAATAAACGGCTGAAAGTAGTATCCACTTATTCAGTGGAGTTAGCCAGCACTTCCACTTTCCAGTGGGAAAACTTATGGGCATTGCTGTCTTCTTGAGGTATAATGAACAGCCCTATTTTTTTTTTGAAAATTGTTAGCTCAAAACAAAATGGAATGCTTAGAAACTTCATTTCCACTTTTTGATCACCAAGTTCTTAGTGTGGGCGAGGTGAGAGCATACATTGTACGGGATTAAAAATTCATTTGAAAATAAACGGTTGAAAGTAGTATCCACTTATTCATTGGGGTTAGCCAGCACTTCCACTTTCCAGTGGGAAAACTTATACAATAATGAAAATGCAAGAAAACTCTTCCACTTTTCAGTGGTGAGTGAGTGCCATAAGACACTTGTTTAGTGGTGTAATGTAATGTCCCCTTCTCATCAGTGATCAGCATTGCAATTCATCAGTCTATTCTAGAACCCGTAGACTGGAATGAGGTGAAATTAGGGTTTCGTGGCTTGGAGTTTTGTGGCATTTCATGTTATTTACTATTTTTAGTAAATGCTAGTTGTGGCAGTTGCAGTTGTCTATTCTTAGTCCTTTGCAGTTGGAGCAGTTATTGTTATTATGGTTTGGTCTTCAGAAAGCTTTAATTGGTGAAAAATATTTAATTGAAGGCAATATGTTTTAATTCACTGTTGACACCCCCTTGGCCTATGGAGATAACTTAAGTTGTTTTTAAAGTGGGGCCATGAAGGGTACGCCTTCATTAAGAGCTTTATTAATTTTATTAAGAACTTATTTCCTTGAGCAAAAGTGGACGCCACTTTTATATTATTAAATAAAGTGAAATTCTTGGAGGCTTTTGGGACGCCACTTGAGAAGTTGATTGGTCTTTGGGAATTGGAAAGGTCTCTTGTGTCTTTTGAGCTGCTTCTCAGGCAATTGAAGAGTTTTGTGAGTTCTTATTTATTGAAGGCTTTTGCTCCAGCATTTCATCCATTGCTTACCTTACTGTTATGCTGTCAAAATGACTATGGACATTTTGTTGTTGCTTCGAGGATGCTACCTCCTAGCCCCTTCCCAATTTCGTGTTTGAAATACAACACCTAATTGGAACATTTCTGCTTCTCACATCAGACTAGCAGATTGAGCATCAAAGATTGAAGAATTTTGAGTATTTTCACAGTTTTGAGTTTCCTGGTTTTGCTACAGCTGAAGCTGATTTTTGTTCATATCTTTTGGAGTGAATTTTATTTTGTTTTGGGTATTCTGGCAATCCATTTGTTGACTCAAGGCGCCACCTTCCACAAAGAATTGGAATTTAATTCCAAGTATTAATTTTTATTTTGCAAAATCGATTTTCTAAGGAGGCCGTACCATTTAGAAGTGCATTGGGATTCGTGTTAAATAATCTGGAGCCTTTGGAGTTGGTTTCTGATTTGCATCTTGGGCGCCACACTTCTAGAAAACATCTGCAACTGATATCACATCATTCGGAGGTAAATTGATCAACTTATGAGCATTTTATGATTTCACAGTTTGCTGGTTGAATTTCCAGAATTCTGATTTTTATATCAGATTGTTGCAATTTCCAGTTTTTGATCATATACTTCAGTATTTGAGAGTTATATCATTGTAAAAGTTCATACTTTATATCTAAGGTTCATTCCTTATCATTGTACCTTGTAATTTGCAGAGTTAAATTTGTAAGGTTGAGATTAAGCATTACTAATCCAACCAATCTTTCAGTTCTGCAATTACTTTCTGTTTTGACATTAAATTACCCCTGGATGGTTTACCGCCAGTGTGGACAATCTGTTTGTAACTCTCTTATACCTACTTCATAGTGGTGAATCCCCACAGCTTTGTGGATGCCCGCCGTAGCGGATGAATTGTTCTTAATTGTAATTTTTCCCCCCACTGTTTGGTGGTAGCGTGGAAATGTTCTTATGGCTGGTTATCCGCCTATCAGTTATAATTTCAATTTTTAATACTCCGTCATATGTTAGCAGCTCGCCCTCTGTGGGATCTTGAGTGCACATTCTTGACGTTGAGTAATTTTCATTTCCAAGTTCAGATTTCAGTTTGATGCTAACGCTAATCCAGTTATCTATCTCTGGCTATGTGTGTCAAATCATCAAAAAAATTTGGTTAGCATATTTCATGTAAGTATCAACAACTAACAAGAGCAAGTCACTAGTGGTACTACCATCCAATGTTACAATCCAAGGTGTAAGAAATGAATGACTTTGGCGGTATGACTATCCAAAGCACTTACAACATTAATCCATAAGCATATTTAAGCTCAACATAAACATGTCAAACAATGATATATCTGCTCTCATAAAGTGCTGATAAAGATTAATAATGCTGATACAATATAAACTGCTGTAATATCCCCAAATGTTGTCAAATATTATGTGATTCAGTGAAATCAAGTTCTCAACAAGAGATATACCTTAAACAAATGCAAATGGTAAAGGTTGCATGTCTGATATCCTCTGCAACTTGCTGTTTCAGGGCTAGACAGGGAAGGATTTCACTAAAAAATAACCATTATTTCATTCCCAAACACCATCAAACACTTTCTACATGGAAAGAGCACTTCAAACCTCATAAACAAACACCCCCCAAAGCTTTGGAAAGTTGCTACAACAGTCTGTTGTCAAAGTTTCAGGCTTGTACAGGTTTGTCATACATCAAATCAACAAGTTGATTGCTGAGAAATCACAAAGAATGCATACTCAGTTCATCAAAGGGCAGCATGGTCTACTGTAAATAGTTTTCAATGCAATCCCCTTAATCAAACAACACAAAATCCCAAGTAAAGGACATTGTAGGTCTGAAAATCATTGGATAGATTGCTGCATGTGCAGTGTCAAGTCTGTTGTGACAAGAAACACTGTTGCAGTGTTTGATATACAACTGTTGTAGGTCAAAACAGCCACGACGAATCATCAAACTTCCTCTAACCACCAAAGATCACGGCCTAACCACATGCAATATCTCTGCAAATATTCACCAAACATAAACATCAAAATTTGCAATCAAAATACTTTGAATTATCTTTTTTTTGAAACCCTAGAATTGAAATTCCATTGAAGCACAATGTGATTCTTGAATAGAACCACTACACTAGCGAGGGATTATCTTTCAAATCTGAAACTAGGAATCAAATGACAGTTTTCGTCCTCAAACAGTTTTTGGAAGGACATGTAGGTTCAATCCGGCAGCATAACAATATGTGTAATCTTCAGCATATCCAAATGAGCCCCCAACACCTCCTTTTATAGTTTTTTTCGTTGCTTTTTTGAAGAAGTGTTTTTTCTTTTTTTATTGCTTTTTCGAAAAAGTGTTTTTTGATTTTTTGTTGCTTTTTTGGAAAAACATTTTTTGCTTTTTTTTGAAAATGCACTTTATTGTTTTTTTGCTTTTTTCTGAAAATGCACTTTATTGTTTTTTTGCTAATTTTTTCCAAAAAAACTTTTTTCTTTAAATTAAATAATTCATTATGTGCAAACATTTAATCACGTTTCCAACGAGCTATTACACTAAGTTGTCCTTTAGTTATTTCTCAACATTAAACAACATTAGTGAAATATTAATTAAATAACTTAATAACTCACCCAAGTTGCGGAAAGTACTGCAACGTCATCAAAATCCAATTCTGACCACACCATGATGAAACTGGAGCAGTAGGAAGATGATGGAAATCAACTTAGTGACTTTATAAAAATAGCCTACTCCAAGAAGTTTGGAGAGCATCAAAAAGGTTGGAAATTGATTCCAAAAGCATCAAAGGGCTCCAACTAACCAGTTGAACTCAAACCTAAGAACAATTGCTCTACAAGATTGATTGAATGCTTCTCCACAAATGTTGGATTTCTCTCTAACTAACCAGTTAGCCTTCGGAAGACTTGGAAAATGGCTAAATGTGCATGAATTGGCTAAGTGCCAAAAGGGAACATTATATGAGGTCTTGTGTTTCTTTGTCCTTTATCTTTGCAAGTTGGAATTAAATGAGCTTCTAGTGAATATCTTTAAGATAGTAATGAGTACAACAAATAAATCACACCAAGTAAACAAACATAAAAAAAATAAATCATGTGAATTGAGCATTCAAATCACATTTATGACCACATTATTGTTTTATATCGTGTAATTATCACTCCCATATTTATGATGATTTAGCCCCAAATTTGATTCTAGGCATGTGGATGATGACACCTTCTTTTGACTTCATTGTAATGTACCCTTCTTAGTTCTAAGCACTACTGTGACCGTTAGCTTATTTTCGGAGACTCGTAGGTTACACAGAGGCAATTTTAGGGTTTCCAAGATTCTTGGAGGTTTCTCGTCAGTGTGTCAGGAGGTTGTTGTAGGAGTTTGCCAGAGGGATTTTCTGGGTTTTCTGAGATCCTTGGTGGGCAATCACTATGTTGTACCCCAAAATTAAAATTTTGTTACACTTAGATTTTGAAGAAAATGAGTAAAATTCTTGTTAAATCAGTCAAAAAGGTCAAAATTTGGGTGTGCAGGTCATGCATGAGGTGTTAAAACGCAAAATTTTCAAAATCTGACAATCTGGGTCTGCTCAGAGTAGCTTAATCTACAAAACCCAAATCTCAGTTTTTCATCCCTACTTTTTAGGAAAACTGCTATTTTTAGAAATTTTCTTAACTTAGTAACGTTTTCTGGGTTTTTCTGGGTTTCTTTGGAAATGGATACTGGCAAAACTTTCTAAAAATAGAAAGTTGGTTTGTTAGGGTTCAAACTAATTTTGATTGGCTCAAAATACGTCTATATCAGGCTCGTGCAGTCAAAATCTCAAAATAATCAATTTTTCCCTAGTGGGTCTATTCTGCTTTTGTAGAAGCATATTAGGAGCTCTGAGGTCATTAATGGAGGTCAGCTGGCTGCCAGGCGTCAGATTCAACATTCAATGCATTCAACAGAAGGCAAGATGATGAGCAAGCACGAAGAACGAAGAAGAAGATGAAAAATGATGAAAATTTTCTAACACTGCTAGACTTGGGCGCCCCAGGTGAAGATAGGCGCCCACCTTTTTAGGGATTTAAATGTTAAAATTAGGGTTTACAACTCCAACCAAAGTTGCTCACTTCTCTGTCAGCTCCGCAACGAATCCAATGGTGCAGCCATCAGATTATCCGGTCGCCCGGGATTCGAGGCTGAACAGAGAGATTTTACACAGAAGTCAGAGTGGAGAAAATGAGAAATATCAAAAATTGACTAAGTGTGGAGACTTTGGGCGCCCTTGGTGAAGAAGGGCGCCCAGCTTTTTGAAGCACTTAACTCAGCAGTTAGGGTTTGAAAATATGCTCGATCTCTTCAGTATTCAGCCGGCTTCGACATGCCTGTCTCCGTCAGATCATCCGACTGGTCATCCTCTAGCAAATTCAGATCGAAGTCAAGGGTACAAAATGAAGGTTTCAAACTTGAAGATGAAGGTCTGATTAAAATGGCTAAGTTTGGAAGGTTTGGGTGCCCTAGGAGAGAAGAGGCGCCCAAGATTTTGAGAGGTAAAACAGATGAATTCAGAGATGAAGCCCTAACATGATTTCTTCATAGTCGATCCAGCTTTCCAACGAGATATCCAGCACGTCAATCAGAGGTTGCAATCACGAGATATGAAGTACTGAACAGAGGGTCTGGTGAGAGCTAAGAACTGAGATTCAAAAGCAAACAGGAAAAAGTAGAAAATAAACTAACTCTGGTGAGTTTGGGCGCCCTAGCTTGCCAGGGGGGCCCAAGCTTTTGAAGGTCTAAACTCAACTGTTTGACAAAGTTTATCCCAGGAGACCCCTCCTAATATCTCGTCAGCTCCGCAACAAGCATAACCAGCAGTCAATCCGACGCTTGGTTCACCAGTTTCAACGTGATCATATGTAGAAGAGGGGTTAATGAAGAAGTTGAACATCATAAAAAATGGCTAACTCTGGACAAAATGGGTGCCCCTGGAAGGAAAAGGCTCCCATGAATTCGAAGGACGAAATGAAGCATTTGGCCAGAGACTCCTCCAGAACAACCTTCTCAGAATCAGTCAGGCTCCACGATGAATCCTTCAGTTCGCTCATCAGATTAATCTGCAAACCCGAAATCAGAGGTGAAGTAGGGGGTCAAAATGAAGAAAAGATGAAAATATCAAAAAATTTGGCTAACACTACTTGAAGTGGGCGCCCCTGGAGAAGAAGGGCGCCCAACTTCTCATGCCTTAAATTTTTTTTCTAGTTTTTCTAAGTTTTCAAAAATTGCAAGTGATGAGGGTGTCCAAGTTCAATGAACAGAGATTTTAGGGTTTTTGAAGATGAAAGCAAAAGAAAGCAAAACTAAAAACAAAACCCTAAGTCTATTTAACACCTCTTTTCCATGTAATTTTCATTATTTTTGCAAGTAGCATTCAAAGGAGAAAGTTGGAGCAGCAAGTTTGAAGAAATTTCTCAAGATTCAAGAGTTTAGTTTGCTGGTTTTTCATCAAAATTTTCAGACCAGCAACTTAAACCCTTGCTTTTTCAAGCTTTTTCATCCAGAAGATCAAGTTTTTCAAAGAGAAGGTCAAGGTTTTCAAATTTTCAGCCATCTGGGTCTTTTCACTTCATTCTTCTGAAGAAATTTTCAAGAACTTCATCAAGTTGCAGCAGCTGCTTTTTATTTGCATGTCAGTGAAATCTTTAGTGCATTTAGTTTTCAACCATCTGGGTCCTCTCAAATCAGTCTTCTGAAGAAAACCCATATCATAGCTTTTTTCAAGAAAATTTCAAATCCTAGGGTTGGCTGCTTTTTCGATCAGCCCTCAGTATTTTGCAAATCTAATCAACTGGGTTCATTTCTAATCATATTATGAACAAAACCCAGGTGCCAGCTTTTTTCGTGAAAAATTGAAGAAATTAGGGTTTGCTGCTTTTTAAGGCAAAATTCAAAATTTTTAAAAACGGATGATCTAGGTTGTCTTGCAACGAAATTTTGAGCAAAACCCATATCTCAGAAAAAATTTCAAAAAATTTGTTCGTTGGAGCAAGAAAATCAGCATTCTAAAAATAGAAGTTGCTCAAAACTTGTCTGAACATAGGCGAGTCTACAGTCGTTCTTCAAGTTTTCCGAAATGGAGTACACTCCCAATGTTTTCAAGACTGAATCAGCCCTCTATCATGATTACATCAAAACAGCTGAGACAGACTTGCATCACATCAAGCCGGTGTTTGATCTACACGCTTTGGAGAGTGCAGGAAACACCTCAATCAAGAACCTGGGACACTCTGGACTCCTCGCAGCAGCGTCTATTCCTATATCAGTTCAGAGTCTTGAGTTCGTAATCGCTTGCATCAAGCATTACAACCCGGCTACTAGGGAGATCTAGTCAGTAGATGGTAGATTGATTTGTAGTCTAAAGCCTGATATGATCGAGAAGTGCTTTTCCATTCCCCCATGGCCTGAAAACGTGACTCTCTCAAAGGGTGAATGTGAAAGGATATGGGGAATGCACAAAGATAAATATAGTAAGAAGATTGCATAGAGGTGGATGAAAGAAAAACATAAGACTTTGCCAAAGAACGTCGGGCGAGGAGAGTTTAAGGATGAAATTGCTATCATTATCACCTTGCTCAATAGGGTAACTGGCTCAGAAGACGCCACCAAGTTTCAGCCTTGGATGTTTTACGCCATACCCCACATCATGAAGAAAACTGAGTTCTACAATTGGCCTACCTTGATCAGTGATAGTCTACATTAGCAGATGACAGAATATTTCCAATTCCATGAGTTTCATATGGTGTCTTACCTAGTCTACCTGGTGGCCTATCAAGGTCAATTCAGAGGGTTGAACACCGAGGGATCATTGAGTGTACAACATATATATAACTACTATCCCCAGTTGGAATTCATGAAGTCCCTGCATCACTACAAGAGAGTGAACGAGGCTTTTTTGATGTACACAGTGCGGGACCTGGACAACGAATTACACGTCCATATATCTTCAGTTGCCAGGGCAGTGATGGCGGAGTGGGCGGATTGGTTCATACAATTCCCTACTTTCACCTATCTCAGGGTCTATGGCTATTCAAGTGCCCCGCTCATGTTACCAAGGTATCCGTTAGATGAGGTTGTCTTCATGGAGTTCTTGAGGCAGGCACACGATGTCCACACAGTCTTGAGGAACAGAAGGAAACCCTCCCTGCATTTTTCATTAGGGGTGGGAGTTTATACATGTAGGACTGCTACAGATGCCAAGACAATGGGAGATGAGTTGGATAAACTTGGCCTCAAGTCTTATAGTGAGAGACGATCATTTGATCCTCATGGTGTCTACGCTGGCCCACTTGAGAAGAACTATGATCATATATCTGCCCTTGAAGATTTTTGGGCTAATTGTACAGATGAGATTGAGGTGCGGAAGCGTAGTTACAACAGACTCACTCTCCACTAGATGGACTACTTAAATGAAGATATAGAAGGGTTATCAGATGATGACGAGAATGTGCTTCTCCCGATGTATACTCAGAAGCAAATTGAAGATCAGCCCCTACCACAAGTTAACTAGGCTAATAAAGAGTCACTCTCAGTTGAAGACAGGACAAGACAAGTCCTTGAGTATAGCAAGGTTTTCCTAATCCTTAAGAGGAAGAACTCCATTCTAGTAGCAGAGCCGCCAAAGACAATTCCCTCTTCTTTCAGAGCACAATCAAAAGGAAAGGGCAAAAGTCAGTCTCAAGAAGGCGTCAAAGGTAGTAGATCAAGTAAAAATGTAAGAAGGTTAGACTTCTCAGGCATAGTCATATAGGAGCAGCCTACAGTTGTAACAGAAGCTCCTCCTGACGAGCCCATACCTCAGAAAGAAGCAGAGGAGCTGCCTTCAACACATGTTTCTGTACCTTTGACAGAACCTTTACCGATTCACATTGACCTTGATATTGAAGATGACGAGGAAATTACAGTTGTACCTCCTACGGAAGTTAGTAAAGATACTACCGTGTCTTGGCTTGAGAACTCCTTAGGAAGGGTAAGAAGAAGGCCTTCATATCAAGTTAGTGTTGATGATCTCGATAACATCTATCAGGAACCTCCTAAGAAGAAAGCAAAGAAGCAAGTTCACTTTGATAGGAATCCTAATAACGAGATAATCATGGAGACTACATTGCCTCTAGAAGACAAGAACAGGGATGAGGTGAGTATGGATGACTTCATCATGGTCAAGGCTAATCTTGGTAGAAATACTAGACATGCGGATGTGAGTCTTTTCAGAGTTGTGTCCGAAAACCTTCAAGAAAGAGTGCTTAAGGATGGAGAAGACAAGGCAGCCCTCAAGGCTGAAAATCAGCAGCTTAGGCTTTATATTTCTAACCTTGTCCATGGTTCTTCACAAGCAACCCAGTTGCTGGCCCAGATGTTAGAGACACCAGCTGATCATCAACAGTTAAGACAGCTAGTCATATGTGGGAAAGAAACTCAGGAATGGATCGAGAGCTTCATTGTCAGAGGAAAGGAGGTCTTGGCACGGATGTTCCAGTTAAGAGAAAGCGCTCATGAGCTACGTCAAGGTATCCAAGGGTTTGAACAAACACTGGCTGAAGTAAGACCAAGGCATGAGATCATCATTGCTGATTTAGACACAGCCTATGGTTGAGCAGTTTCAAAAGAACACAAGAGACAAATCCTTGCTTGGAGAGAGCGTCATGTTTTCAAAGTGAAAACTTATGAGAGGATATCCGAAGAATTTATCGCCTATAGACAAAGGGTGATTGAAGGTCTTCTTTTCATCAGTGAGTTCATCACAAAGATTCCTTCTCAGTATAGTCTTGAGGATGGTTCCTACGTCGGCCTTGATGAAGTGCAGGATCAATTCCAGAGTGTCGTTCGCAGTTGCAATCCAGTTGGCAGAAGGATAGGTCATATTTCGATGATGTCAGCAAAGTTTGATAAAGCGGCCAATGAGGGCGAAGATTTCCTGAGATCTGTTGCAGATGCTGAAGATATTCTCGACAAGCGTTGTTTTGCTATTGAGGGCATAGATGCACCAAACCGGGACATAGTTTCTAATTTTCTAGTGGATGTGATTGAGTTTAAAATCAGCTTTCTTTTAGAAGCTTTCTTTCTCGCTTTCTTTCTATTCTTGGAATAATTTTTATCCATTATTTGAGAAGAGAAAGAAGATAAAATGTAATAGTTGGCGTTTCCCGCTTTTTTTGCTTTCTTAGGTGTTAGATGTTATCTTCTTTCTTGATTTAGTAATAAAGCTTGCTTGCTGAGCAAGCCCTAGATTGTGAAAGCAAGGAGATTTTAGGGTTCCCTACTCCTCTCCTTGTCTATAAATAAGAACCTTTGCTCATTAGTTTCTTTAACCATGCTAGTGATAACGAAACGCTGAGCCTTTTGTGCCTTCTATTTGTTATTCAAGTGTTGTTCAATTCTATTGTGATAGCAAATTGTTGAGCCTCTTTAGCCAACAAGGAGTTAGTGTGATTGTTGTTTCTATTGTGTAAGAACAAGATTGCAAGCCTCTTTAGCTACAATTTCTTGTTCCAGGCATGTTAGAAGTGAGTTTTGTTCCAGAAGTTTGAGTAATAAAATCATGAGCCTCCTTTGCCTTGGTCCAAAATCTCAAATTTCCGTTATTTATGTTCTACTTTTATGATCTTGATTTCAACTTGCATTGAAGTGTGTAGATGTTTGTTGAGAGAGAGTTTATTGAAGTATTTTTTCAGAAATCTACCTCGTTCATTTCTAGTTTCTCTTGCTCTGCTTATTACTTGAGAAGTTAGAAACGTCTTTAGTTTAAGTTAGTTGTAGTTGAAGTTCTTAAAACAAAAAATCTCAACTGCGGCGTTTGTGTTTAATAAACCTTGTGCTCTAAGCTGATCAAAAGATAGGCAACTTAGTTCTTAGTTTACTTTCTTTCAACACCATCAGCAAGAGGGAGCTTCCCCTCCTAATTTGAAGAGCAGTTTATCTGTGCATAGCTGTCCGTTTGAAATACGCATACCAAAGGTGCGAATTTAAATGCCAACACACTACTATTTTTAGTAAGTCATAACTGCATCTTAGAATGTGCTTATTTTGAGTTTGGACACTATTTTTAGCAATATGGTATTTTTGGTGAAATAAAATTCATAGTTTTACCTTAAGAAATTTTGAATTTTTTTTTTTTGATGTTTTTGTTCGATTTTTTGATAAAAAATTAGAGGTTTTTCTCGACTATTAAAAATTTTGAGAATTTTTTTCTTGATTTTTTTGACAAAATCGTGTGATTTCAAGCCTTTGATTTTTTGTCGATTTAAAAAAAAATTGTGCTAGCCTTTGATGATCTCATTTTTGTGTCTGGAAAACGGGAGGGATGTTTTTTGGAGCATTCTAAAAAGGAGTCTTCCTTTTATGCATTAATGGCCAAATGACCAGCAGATCATGTCAAATCATTTGCATGGTACATTGATTCTAGAGCCTCTCGACATTTCACAAATAGGAGAGATTGGTTCATGGAGTATATGGCTTGCTCCGATTTTGTCATCTTTGGTGGTGGCGAAGAGTATATAGTTGTCAGCAAGGACAATGTTTAGATCACATCTAGTGGGAGAAATCTAATGTTTCTCAATGTATACTATGTGTTGGGTATGGAGCTCAATCTGCTCTCTGTGAGTCAGATTATACGAAATTTTCCGAAGTTGGACATAATCTTTAGTTCACACAAGTGCCGCATTGTTGATAAGAGTCCAATAAAACTGTTGCAATTGGGCTTGAGGATCATGGTTTGTATCAGTTGGTTGAAGCTGGAGATTCTCAAGAGCATGCAATGGCTGCAAAGAGTTCCTCCATCAACACTCTTTGGCATCAGTGGTATAGACATCTCAACATAGCTTTCCTCTCTCAATTGGCTTGAGAGAACTTGGTTGAAGGCTTACTTGAGATTTAGCAGCAGACGCATGGAGTGTGCAGAGCTTGCCAGGCAGAGAAGCAACATCAAACTCCATTCTCAGATGGAAAATCTTGGAGAGCATCCAAGGTTCTTCAGCTAGTTCATGCGGACGTTTGTGGACCAATGAATACTGCATCGGTCATTGGTGCTAGGTATTCCCTCTTGTTTGTTGATGATTTCAATAGGAAAATGTGGGTATTTTTCCTCAAGGCAAAATCATATGTGTTTAATGAATTTCAGAAGTTTAAAGCATGTTTTGAAAAAGAGTCAGGATGCCCAATCATCACTCTTAGGTTAGATAATGGGGGCGAGTTTTGTTCAAACCAATTCACCGACTTCTGTACTAAACATGGTATCAAGCGTTAGCTTACCACACCCTATACCCCTCAGTAGAATGGAGTTGTTGAGCGGAGGAACCATACCATTACGAAAATGGCCCGTTGTATGTTGGAGAATAGAAATGTTCCCAAGAAATTTTGGGTTGAGGTAGTGTATACTGCAGTATAGCTTCTTAACAGGTCTCCCACACAGGCCGTCAAGAAGATGACCCTAGAGGAAGTATGGTCTAGGAGGAAACCAAGAATCAACCATCTTAGGATTTTTGGTTTGATTGCGTATGTTTGGGTTCTAGATGCGAAGAGGACCAAGTTGGATTCCAAAAGCCAAAAGTTGATGCTAATAGGATATAGTGACAATCATAAGGCCTATCAACTAATTGATGTGGATACTGATTGCTTGACATTTAGCAGGGATGTTTTTGATGAAGAAGGTGGGCCCTTTTAGCTCAATTTTGCCATCAAGATTCCTGAGGATCAGCCTTTGAAGACTAAGGATTTGGGTGTTAGGCTTCCATTAACTCCACTTGAAGGGAGGGAATCTAATGATTCTAAGATTGTGGAATCTCTTAGGCATGACCCTATACTAGCAGATTTTCCTCAGGATAACCTGGATTGGTATCTAGATGACTTCATTCTAGGCAGCCCAAGTCATGATGATGATCATCCTGATTTGGAAGATGCATCTCCTCCTCATCCTAATGGTGGGTGAAGCTCATTGGTGATGTTCGAGATGATGAGCTTGTTGAGGGTAGATCGTCTAGAGGCAAAAGCAAACAAAACATAATAAATTTTGCTCTTATGGCCAACATTCAGAGTGTTTACGAGCCCCAGGATTATTCAGAGGTGAAATGTAAACCTGAATGGGAAATGGCTATGGATTTTGAGCATCATAGTCTTTTGAAGAACAATACTTGTGTTTTGTCAGATCTTCCACTAGGGAAGAAACCCATTGGCTGCAAATGGGTCTACAAGGTGAAATACAAAGCTGATGGAACATTGATAAATACAAGGCTTGATTGGTGGCTAAGGGGTTCTCGTAGAGAGAAAGCATTGACTATGAGGAGACCTTTACACCCACAACAAAGATGGCACCATCCGATTTGTCCTAGCCATGGCAACATAGTTTGGCTGGAAGGTTCACTAGATGGACGTGAAGAGTGCCTTCCTCAATGGAGATTTGGAGGAAGAGGTCTACATGACACAATCTCTTGGTTTGAAGGTTGCAGAAAAAGAGCACAAGGTATGCAGATTGCTAAAGGCTCTTTATGGCCTAAAGCAGGCACCTAGGGCTTGGTACTTGAAGATTGACAAGTATTTGATTGCACAGGGGTTCAAAGGAATCCCTCACATGCAAATTTGTATGTCAAGAGCACTGGTATTGATATCATTCTTGTCATCTATGTGGATGATATCATCATTATTGGCAATGGGTTATATTTTCTTGAGCATATCAAGTTGAACTTGTGTTAGGAATTTGATATGACAAATTTAGGTCTTCTGCACTATTGTCTTGGTGTAGAAGTTTGGCAGACAAGTGCCAGTATTTTCATCTCTCAGTCGAAGTATGCTAGGAGTTTTCTAGAGAAGTTCAGGGTGACAAATTGCAAAATCTCATCCACTCCCATGGAGAAGGGGCTGAAATTTTTAGCCAAATCAGACTCACCAGTGGTGAATGAGTTAGCGTTCAGACAACTAGTGGGCAGCCTCATGTCAGAACCCTGATGGTTCTCGATTCAAAACCCTAACTGATATTTTGTTGTTTTTGCAATTTTTGGTTTTTTTGTGTTTTTGATGATTTTCAGACAAATTCTAAAAGCTGCGATTTTCTCAATAAATGCTAATAAATTCAAATAAATTCTAAATCTTCACATAATGAGCTCAAATATGCCAGAGAACATGGGCGCACTATTTCATTATTTGTATAGAACTTTTACAATGTTGAAAAGTTGATAAATGAACAAGAAATGAATTAATTTCAAAAGAACCTGGTGGCGGCTGCAATAAATGAAGGATGGTACGGCCAGAAATAAGAATGAATCTCCAAGCTCTGAATACAATGCAAGATCTCCAGAAATGTCCAAGAAAAACCCAGCGCCTAGATCTCAGTACCAGAATCTGAAAGCAGAAGGCGAATCTCTTAAGAAATAAAGGTACGGCCTGCAAGTACAGAAATGTACGGCCTGTCTGCTGCAGCAAATAGAATGGTACGGACTCCAAGAAATAATGCCAGATCACTGAATAAAGTCCTCTGATGAAGTCGCCTTATTTATTTGATGAAGATTCTCTGCTGACTCTGAATAAATAACTCCGTAAATCCAAACTGTGATCTCTGGATGAAATCACCAAGTGCAAGCTTCAACTGGTATTTCACAGCCTCAGTCTGCCTGATCTCTGAAGAGTTTTCGTTCTCCAGAAACGTTCGTCTGCCAGAAACCCTAGGGTTTGCAAACTCCAATGCTCAGAGCACAAAAGACAAAATTGAATAATAATATCAGAATAGTTCGATTTTGCCTTGAGAGGAAATATATATCCCTTGAAGAAATTCGACCCAATCTCCTTTTTAATAAATCATTTAAATAAATGATTTAATTTGCACTTTTAAACTTAGGAGAAAACATTAATTATTGGCGTCCCTCTTTTAATGAATATAAAATACTCATTAAGTCAACATTTAATAATTTATTATAAAGTATAATAAATACTTTATAATTAAGCCAAATAATTAAATATTTAAATATTTCAATAAAGTGACTTTATTATAAAGTCAAAATATTAAATATTTAATAATTCATTAAATACTCCTTATTTCTTCGTCTGAACATCAAACTGTTGAACTGGGTCGATTTTGAGTTGAATGGTTGAACCAGGTGCCCTGCCCGAAATAGCAGCTTCCGCCTGACCTAACTTTCTACAAATAGAAAGTTCCTGAAAATGCTCACTGGAAGATTCTGCGAAGGCCCAACCTGACACAACTGCAAAACTGGAGCTACCAAACACTGAGCAACTGCCCCAGATGATCCTCTGCACACTCCTGTCAGCCTACGAGGATCGAATTGATAGGCTAACCTTGTCACCAGCTGCGCTGACTAGGATGGGGACATGACACCTCATCTATCTTACTGCCACTAGACCTGATCTCAGTTATGCTGTGAGCTACATTTCCTGTTTCATGATTGCGCCTAAGGAAGAACACTGGGTTGCAATGAAGTGAGTGCTGAGATATGTGAAAGGGACATCTGACTTTGGCATTCTGTATAGTAGAAGCAAAGATCCGAGGATGGTTGGTTTTATAGAGTTAGATTGGGCAGGTTTTGTTGATGACAGGAAGTCTACTTCTGGGTATGTTTTCAGTCTTGGTACGGGTGCAGTCACATGGACAAGTAAGAAGCAGCAGGTAGTAGCTCTTTCCTTGACAGAAGCAGAGTATCAAGGAACAATTAAGGCAACATGTGAGGCAGTATGGCTACGAAGGATGCTTGCTGACATGCAAATGTTTCAAGCAGGGCCTTCACCCTTGTTTTGTGACAACCAAGGGGTGCTAAGGCTTGCCAAGAATCCAATCTTCCACGAGCGCACCAAACATATTGAGCTTCATTGTCACTTCATCTGAAAGCTTGTTGAAGATGGATCTGTGATGTTGCAGTATGTTCCAACTGAGGATCAGATTGCAGACATTCTCACCAAGTCCCTAAGTCCAGATAAATTTGTAAAATTTTGGGGTAAACTTGGTGTAGTTAGTAGAATGACCATTAAGGGAGGGTATTAAAGTAACATTGTAATATGTAATGGTCATCTTAGTTGTTATTTAGTTGCTAGTTTACTTTTAGTTAACTTAGATTGCTTTTCAGTTAGTTTCAACAACTTTTTGTTTTGCTTTAGTTGATGATTGTTTCTTTTTAGAAACATCGTCTTGTAATTTATTATATAAGGAGTATTCCTCTCTATTGTTAGATAGATCAATTAATTACCATTCAAAAAATGGTTAGTTGCAGACTAAGACAAGCTACAAAGAGAGGGTTGGAAGGGAAGGCTGCACATGATTAGGAAACTATTATAAAGGCTGCTATCTCACCTCCGTACCCGAGTGATAGATATATGGATTGAGAGTAAGCAGCCCTAGCGATAGGAATCTAGTTTGGGCACTCAAGGGTGGGAGAAGAATATGGCTCACCCCGATCCATGTTTGTTCCTTTGATTGATGCTGATTTCAGGCTTATAAGTCTCCTTGAGAGATGCAGTTTGCACCGTTGGTGTCCAAAAAAGATGAAAAAAAATTCTTATTTTTTTTAAGTTACATTGTATGAGTTCAGCATGATATTTGGTGATTTAGGGAAAGTTTCAATGATCTTTTCTGCATTAATCGCTGTGAGTTTTTGCAAAAATTTGGAGCCGAGTTTGAGCGGTGATAGTTGCCAACAATATTTCCAGGTGAGTACTCACTGAGTTTTTAAACTATTTTCTTTACTACCTTAGTCTCCTTTGCCTTGTCAAGGTGCAAGATGTATTCACAATAGTAATTCTGAAAGGCTTCAATCATGCCTGCATCCACTATCATAACACAAGCACTACCCTCAATATAGGCTCCTCTATTGCTGATAATCATGCAAATTAGAACCAAATATATAGTTATCACAAAACTACACAAACCTATAGAAAAGCATGCTACCTTATATGTTGTATTTCTGTAATGTCCCCTTCTCAAGCCTGACATTTCCAGTGACCGTTGGCATTTCTTTGGGAACCCGAAGGCTAGTCGAAAGTTAAAATTAGGGTTTCCTATTTTTGAGGTCATTGCTCAGAGATGGTGGATTTAATGGCAGATTCCTTCTGGGTTTTCAGAGGGCTTCGCAGTGGTATGTTCGTCTTAGCATTCAGAGCACTTTTTGGAATTTACTATTTTTAGTAAATTCTATTTTTGGCAGCTTTCCAGATGAGTTCAGCTCGGTTGACTTCCTGCTTCAGTTGGTCAGTTGTTTGCTCAGTTTTGACTTCAGGGCCTTTTCGAAAGGATAAGTTAAGTCATTTAATTAAAAGTCACGTTTTAATTATTATAATTAAACGTTGACCCTTGGCTTAGACTTAATGACTTAATGTTGTTTTTAAAAGGTGGGTCCTTGAGGGTGGCGCCCTCATTGAGAAATGATTTATTTATTCCCTAAGTCAAAGCAAAGGTTTGAGGGGCGCATATTTCAAAGGATGATATTTAATTAAAATGTCAAATCTTAAAGCCTTGAAGAGAAAGTACACCTTCTTGAGGAGATGAGGGTTTTTGACCTAAAAGCAGATTTTAGGGTTTCGTGAAGTCAAGCGAAAATTATAAAAAGGAGTCTTGTGCATCATTTTGGGCATCTTTGGAAAATACACTGTTATGCTGCCGGATTGGCTCTGGAACTGCTTCGAGGAATGAAGGCCTCCTAGCTTGGGCATCTCTTCTCGTTTGTAAGACAACGACTAGTGATGATTTTTTAGTCTAGTTTGTGGATTCATTGGATTCCGTGCATTGTAATCTGCATTGCTTTAGTTAGCTTCTGTTTTCGCATGTTAGAAGTTTCTGGTTTTTCCCTTTTAGTTACAGCAGATCCATTGTTTCATTCATAAATCAAAAAAGACAAATCAAATCATTGTGGGTATTGGTTATTTCTCTTTTGCTAGCCTAGGCGCCCTTATTCCTAAGTTTGTAGATTTTTTGGTAGAGGCAATAATTTTAAAAGACAAAATCGCCCCTAGCTGGGCCGTACCATTTGTAAGACATTGGGATTTGTGCATTTCTTAAAAAGCTGCAATTTCAGTCTGTTTTGTGAACTCAACTTGAGCGCCTATCTTCATTTAGCATTTTGAGATTAATATTGAGCTTTTTGAATGGGAAGAGAGGGAGATTCGAGCATTTTCTAGAATTCCTATGCTGCTGGTTCTATGTTAAAAGTTGCAGGTCTGACGGGACAGTTTAAAGGAATCTGCAATTTCTTATTGGGATGTTTTTGATAAGTCTCTAAAGAGCATTGTGAAGACTTCAGTGAAGATTGCCCAAGTCTGGCGAACAAGGTTGGATCTCTTCATTGTCATTTCAATTAATCTTTACATTCAGCAAATCCATTCACGAATATTGTACAACTCTTTCTATATGCTGATTTACATTGTAACCAAGATTCCGTTTTAAGATTGTACGCTGGCAGTAGTACTGACAGCCATCTAAAGTTATTGCTTATCAGTTGTAATAGCCTTTTATTTCAGCAGTTGTTTTGTTGTAATTGATCTCCGCCCTATGGTAGCTACTATCCCATTCTGGGTTAGAAAGCACATTCTGGGTGTCGAGTGTTTTCTGTGTTCAGTAGTTCTTTCAAGCATTGCTTTTTGTAATTCACTCCGTCATATGGTCGCCCCTCACTCCGCTTCGGATTGGGTAGCACATACTTGACGTTGAGTTCTTTCCTGCAATTAGAATAGAAGACCCTCTGACCAATGCTCGCCATTATCGGCGCCATTCTGGTTAGAGTTGCTTTCTTGCACGTTCTGGTTTTCCCTTCTAACCTTAACGGGTGCATTGCTTGTAATCTGTTAATTGAAAAACGAAAAAATTGGCTCGGAATATTTCAATTTCTTGTCATCATATCCCATTCTTTCTTGCCATCGAGTCTCAATAAGGTTACAGTATTCACTATATGAGTGTTTAATAACAAAAGAAAACCTGCAGCATTGATGAAAAGCTCATAAAAGAAGTCAACTAAGAAGACATCATCTCTATATAGAAGGAGATGCTTATTTTCTAAGAAAATGCCAAAAGGGTTTATAAGCTCATTTAACATTAATGTGGGTGCTAACATTCATTTAACAACCTAGAGGGTAACTCGACTTTTCCTTAACATTAAATAAGCTCATATAGAACATTAATGTAGGTGCTAGCATTCATTTAACAACCTAGAGGGTAGCTCGATATTTCTTCTGTACACTCATCAATATCAGAAGACATCTCTCAGTAGTGATTTCAATGATCCAATTGCCTTGCAACATGGATAAACCATAAATTACAATTTTCAGTCATAAATAAATATGGTCTCATATAAAACATTAAACCACAAAGAGTGACTTCCTATTGCACAGCATCTAGTAGGATTGAAGCATACCTGTTTTGCTTGGAAGTATGTTTATTTGTTCAATTACCTAAAGCTGTATTGGGTTGTTTATTTAAATGTACAATTACAGATACATATATATAAACATGTTTTTTTTTTCAAAGAAACAGTGACTCAGATGTTTACTATACATTTTTGCCCACAAAATAACCTTACAGGTAACACATACAAAGTTTAGTTGAAACTAGGCAGCCCTTTTTGATAATTCTTAACAACAAAATCTATTCTTAAATTATTATGCTTTGACGGTTTGCCCATATTCATTACGTTCAAGTCATTTTTTTTTATGAGACAATTGGCAATTTCCTCCTACAAACGATATCACATATTCAATTTTTGATGTTGCCATTTACATAAGACTTTTGTCATTCTCAGAATATCATAACAGGAACATATCATTGTGATAACATGAATGCTTATCTAAAAATAAATAGAGTGCAATAGCCAATCAAGTGATGTATTTGTTAATAATTATTTCATTTTAGTAACTATGTCTTTATTACTCCAGGTATGAAATAAAATTGAGAGAGCAACAGGAATCAATCAGAAATCAGCGAAAATCCCAGGTATAACATCCTCATAGACTTGTGTAACTGTGAATATTGTACAGAAATCATTTATAATATATGTCATTGGAAAAGGAATAGAAAATCGAAATTTGTTAGCACCTTCTGATTGACATATACTGGAAACTACATATTTGAAAATCGTGAATCATAATTATTAAGGTTCAAGAGGAACTTTAAGGAAAACTTGGTGGAGATGCCTCATATGCTCCTCCTTAGTCTTACTGAAGATGAGTATATGATTCAGATATACTGTCACAAACTTGCCAATGAAAGGCTTCGACACTTCATTTATGAGCTCATAACTGTACTTGGTGTGTGAGTAAGGCCAAATGGCATAACAGTTAACCAACCACTCAATCCCTCCTTGTTCTCAAAAGTTGTCTTTAATTCATCTCCTCTCGTGTGAATTTGGTCATAATTGCTCTTCAAATCACTCTTAGTGAAGTACTGTGCTGCATTCAATCTATATTCTATCCATCAAATCATCTAACTATGGTAATGGAAATTTATACTTGACTTCGATCTTGTTGATGGCCTTGGAATTAGTGCAGATCATCCATTCACCTCCCTTCTTTTGCGCCAACATTGCTGGTATCTCACACGGATTTTAGATTCTTCCTGATCAATTCTCTTTGTAGCAGCTCCTGCAGTTGGTTGTTCATCTCATTGTCCTTTGGTGTGAACCAATGTGCAGCCTTATTTGGTAGAATCGTTCCAAGTATTAGGCCCATGTGATGACTGATACTCCTTTGTTGCAGTAGCCCTCAGGAAACTCACTAGAGACTGTCTTCATTGTAAGAAACCTGGTGTCTCTCAACCCCAAATCTGTGCTGGATAATGCTATTTGTTTTGGGTTTTGATGTTTTTTCTATATTTTGTTGGTTTGATTGATATACTATTTTATCAAACCTAAATCATTGCATTGCACATTGACAATAATATTCAAATGAAATGAATATGTGAATCTGGAAAACCACTTAAACTCAATGCACAGTGACAACTGAAGACTTGCACAAGCCCAAACTGATTATGAATGATGGTCAGATATAAGAGTATTGACTCAGAATGAACGGCAGTAAGCATTAGATCATAGGCTATGCTTAGTGAACTGTAACAGCAATATTATCATTTCATTCATCTACAAAGTTCAGATATAACAGTGTAGACTAGGGTTTCAGAATATGCAATAATAGATGCTACAAGACAGCCCTTTTGCAACAAGTTCTGAGTAATAAGATGGCTGGTCTGTTTATACAAAATGCTCAGAAATGAACAACAGCAAAACACCCTTAAACGTTTCACCCAAAATCAGATTGCAGTCATGTGAACACTGATATTCAAGTATCTCTTGCTGGTATCTATTACAATCTTAATCAATTCTAGACTTAATGCCAAGGGTTTGATGAACAATGATATTTTCGGATGTAACATTTTCAAATTAAACACAGATTATAAGCTGCTTTACAACTTGGAGCACTCAGAAATTCACTTCAACTTATAATCATTATTCCTTACTGATAATCTGTGTAGAAAATATACATTTAGCATGGATGAGAATGTATATAAACCCTGACCTGGAAGTTTGCTTAGGCCTGAAATGTGTACAGCAGTCTGGAAATGAATATCTTCATGTATTATGACCATATACAGATCTGAGATTAATTGCAACAAGCAGAGAATGGATTCTGAGCACTAGAGAGTTCACGCCTAGGCTAAGAATGCTTTGAAAGATGCACCAAAATACTGTAGCGATTCACTGTAGCGGATCATTGTTCACGCCACTGTAGCGATTTACTATTCACGGGTACTGTAGCGACGGGCACTGTAGCACGGTTACTGTAGCAGCGGGTACAATAACTCCAAACTTGCAATTTTATTCTAACCCTATGTTGATTCTTCACTTGTAAGCACAAATATGACTCCTGTATGAAGCCACCTTACTTAGCAATCTTCAGCTGATCTCTCACAACCTCAGAAAGCTTGACTCTGAAGAGGTATCGTTCTCCAAAGCCTGAAAAATGCACGAATTTGCAGAAACCCTAGTTTCTTCACAAACTCCACAGCTCTCAATAAAAGACAAAGTTGAATAATCATATCATAATGAATTCTTTTTGCCCTTTGAAAGCTTTTATAGCCTCTTTGAGAAAATCGACCTATTTTGGCTTTTAAAAATCATTTAAATATTATAATCTTCAATTTGCATTTAATGCCTTCTCATTACCTTGGTTTATGTGCACATAATCAATTAATATCATTAAATACACTTCTAATGTGTCATTGGCCCCATTCGAATATAAAGTTAATTTATAACTTTATATTATAACCCCTTTTAATATAAAGTCATTTTATAACTTTATATTATAAACCTTTTTAATTAAAATCATTAATGACACATTAAATATTAATATCTCCATAAATATGCATCCGTTAGCCATGCCAACTGAAACCAAGGTCAATTTTGCCAAACTCTGAGTGATTAGACGCCCTGCCAAAGATAGTAACTCCTGATAGCTGACTTACTATAAATAGTAAGTACACACCACTGAGTCTAGAAACAGCTGCAAAGGTCCAATCAACGGTCGATACTGCAAATATGCTCTGTTCAGGTGTCCTGCTATTATTGGAAACCCTGACTCTGCCAAAATAGTAACTTACTATAAATAGTAAGTGTGCCAATCTAAGTCAAATAACTTGTGCAAAGGCCAAAACCTGAATCCAACTAAGGAGTAATGTCCCAAATCACCGGGTAACTGCCACAGAAGACCCCCTATCCACAACTGTTAGCCTACGAGGGTCAAATGATAGGCTAATCCTTACGAACTCTGATGCTCACAAAAATGGGGACATTACAGTCCGCCCTCCCTGAAATTGCTTGTCCCCAAGCAATCTCCACTGCAAAGAAACTCAAGTCCTCGGGAGGCCCAAAAGAAGAACTGTGAAATATCCCACACATCTCTAACTAACTCCTGTAGCACCAGCATAAACATAGTTGCACAAAATATTCCTGGATCCCAAACCCGAAATGGAAGTCTGCCATGCCTAATACCCTCTGACTTCCTCTGCGCTACTCTGATCTCAACTTCACCGTGCCAGAAGTGGTGAAGCAATCCACTGGGACCCATCCAAAACACAATACCAATCCTGTCGCCACCTGGATCCCAATATAAACGGTACTCGCATCCATCCATCAAAATGAAGTAAGGATATCGGGAAGCATCCACAACACAACATCTCTCAACAGTCCCTCTGAAATTCCCAGGGATGTGATTACTAACCAAACCATCATGTCTACTGCCACTACCACCTCCATGAAACCCATAAGTAGCAAACTCTGTCAGGTACACACCAGCATGATGGAAATCCAACCTCTGATCCTGCAAGTAATCCCCTGCACACAACTCAGTCGGGAACTTGCAGCCTCTAGTCTCACCTTCTGAAGATAGTAACTCTGAGCACCAAAATGATTTTCTTCTCTTGACTGCGCAAAGAGAATCATCATGCACACAAGAATTGTGCGTCAAATACGAATCATGTACAGGTGGATCAAAGGAAAAACTGTAAGCACTCCTCACTGTGTACACATTGTAAAACTCCTCCGTGAGCCCTATTTGAAACCCCAATGCATTGGAAAGATCCCAAACACTGTGATCATTGCCCAAAACGGAACAAGTATTAGGAGTGTGATCAATTTCCAACTCGAAGAGTGGATTATCATAGACTAATCCACCATCAAACTCGAATAATGGATTATTCACAAACTGCACAATCACTCCATGCTGATCTGAATCACCCATCTCAGAATCCTTGGAACAATAAATTGACTCGTACTCCTGAATTGGCTCAACAAACTGATAAGCAACATCGTGTGTGCTATCAACTTCGCACACAATATCATCAAAGGTACTGCTGCTATGTACCTCATAAGATGGCTCGACTGGCAAGGTAGAAGCTGTTGTTATGACAATATCTTCACACACTTCTGCTGCCAAAGTCACTGCAAGTCCATCCATTGCACGATCCTGGGATTCACTGCTAATAGATGAATTTTCTGTTTTGTTTTCTAAGGTCTGATTTTTGTTTTGCTTGTGCTGGTCACCAATTGATGAAAACTCATTGTAGAGGTTTCTAGATACTTCACTTGTAGAGACCTCTTGTTCCTCCTTTTCCTTTCGTTTATATTTTTCAAACCTCATTAGATATCCTTTTTTAAATTCAGGATCACTCATCAAACCATACAATTGTTGCATCACTTCATACGTGGATCTGTCAAAAGCCATAATTTCTTCGTTCTAAATTTCAATGACTCACCCAACAGGATGGCAGGAAAACTGTGCTCTGATACCACTGTAAGAGACTGGTGTCTCTCAACCCCAAATCTGTGCTGGATAATGCTATTTGTTTTGGGTTTTGATGTTTTTTCTATATTTTGTTGGTTTGATTGATATACTATTTTATCAAACCTAAATCATTGCATTGCACATTGACAATAATATTCAAATGAAATGAATATGTGAATCTGGAAACCACTTAAACTCAATGCACAGTGACAACTGAAGACTTGCACAAGCCCAAACTGATTATGAATGATGGTCGATATAAGAGTATTGACTCGTGAATGAACGGCAGAAGCATTAGATCATACGCTATGCTTAGTGAACTCAAAGCAATATTATCATTTCATTCATCTACAAAGTTCAGATATAACAGTGTAGACTAGGGTTTCAGAATATGCAATAATAGATGCTACAAGACAGCCCTTTTGCAACAAGTTCTGAGTAATAAGATGGCTGGTCTGTTTATACAAAATGCTCAGAAATGAACAACAGCAAAACACCCTTAAACGTTTCACCCAAAATCAGATTGCAGTCATGTGAACACTGATATTCAAGTATCTCTTGCTGGTATCTATTACAATCTTAATCAATTCTAGACTTAATGCCAAGGGTCTGATGAACAATGATATTTTCGGATGTAACATTTTCAAATTAAACACAGATTATAAGCTGCTTTACAACTTGGAGCACTCAGAAATTCACTTCAACTTATAATCATTATTCCTTACTGATAATCTGTGTAGAAAATATACATTTAGCATGGATGAGAATGTATATAAACCCTGACCTGGAAGTTTGCTTAGGCCTGAAATGTGTACAGCAGTCTGGAAATGAATATCTTCATGTATTATGACCATATACAGATCTGAGATTAATTGCAACAAGCAGAGAATGGATTCTGAGCACTAGAGAGTTCACGCCTAGGCTAAGAATGCTTTGAAAGATGCACCAAAATACTGTAGCGATTCACTTTAGCGGATCACTGTTCACGCCACTGTAGCGATTTACTATTCACGGGTACTGTAGCGACGGGCACTGTAGCACGGTTACTGTAGCAGCGGGTACAATAACTCCAAACTTGCAATTTTATTCTAACCCTATGTTGATTCTTCACTTGTAAGCACAAATATGACTCCTATATGAAGCCACCTTACTTAGCAATCTTCAGCTGATCTCTCACAACCTCAAAAAGCTTGACTCTGAAGAGGTATCGTTCTCCAAAGCCTGAAAAATGCACGAATTTGCAGAAACCCTAGTTTCTTCACAAACTCCACAACTTTCAATAAAAGACAAAGTTGAATAATCATATCATAATGAATTCTTTTTGCCCTTTGAAAGCTTTTATAGCCTCTTTGAGAAAATCGACCTATTTTGGCTTTTAAAAATCATTTAAATATTATAATCTTCAATTTGCATTTAATGCCTTCTCATTACCTTGGTTTATGTGCACATAATCAATTAATATCATTAAATACACTTCTAATGTGTCATTGGCCTCATTCGAATATAAAGTTAATTTATAACTTTATATTATAACTCCTTTTAATATAAAGTCATTTTATAACTTTATATTATAAACCTTTTTAATTAAAATCATTAATGACACATTAAATATTAATATCTCCATGAATATGCATCCGTTAGCCATGCCAACTGAAACCAAGGTCAATTTTGCCAAACTTTGAGTGATTAGATGCCCTGCCAAAGATAGTAACTCCTGATAGCTGACTTACTATAAATAGTAAGTACACACCACTGAGTCTAGAAACAGCTGCAAAGGTCCAATCAACGGTCGATACTGCCAATATGCTCTGTTCAGGTGTCCTGCTATTATTGGAAACCCTGACTCTGCCAAAATAGTAACTTACTATAAATAGTAAGTGTGCCAATCTAAGTCAAATAACTTGTGCAAAGGCCAAAACCTGAATCCAACTAAGGAGTAATGTCCCAAATCACCGGGTAACTGCCACAGAAGACCCCCTATCCACAACTGTTAGCCTACGAGGGTCAAATGATAGGCTAATCCTTACGAACTCTGATGCTCACAAAAATGGGGACATTACATTCATAAACAATTCTACACATGATAAGGGTTTTCCAGTTTTTTTTTAAAGTGATTTCCATAAACAAAAAATACAATTGTTTTTTACATATTCTGTGAAAAACCCCATAAAGGGACATTACAATTTCTTAAAAATGATGATGGGTTTTTTTAATTTTTCTTATGAACCCCTCAAAATTCATTTTTTTGTCATTTTTTCACCTTTAGGCAGCATTTAAACAATTTTTCCAACTATTTAGGACAAATGTAAACACCAAACCAAACATTTTGTGATCAGCAAACTAGGATGATGGCACACATTTGGCATTGCTACTCCAAAGCCTTGTTTAATGTATTTTTCAGTTGCACCATGATAAAGGCAGGGCTTTGTAAGAACACCCCCTTTTTTTTTTTTCAGAATTTGCTGTCCAGTTGAGATTCACAATATAATCCAAAATAAAGGAAATGCCATGAACTGAAATCACTGTCACTAATACTGAAAAGATTAACAAACAAAGACCAGCTGACATTTAACCGGATGCATTGATACATGGCTCACAACATACCATTCAAATCTTCAAGTTTTGGGATCATTTGACAAAGAGACTTTATTACATTGATAAGAACAAGAAGAGCATGATAAATAAATACCTCATTACCAATAGCTCCTAGTGTCCCATACTTCCATGCAAGATCTTTTGTAATGGCTCAATATATTTTCTTCCCATGTTCAAACAACAATGTCCAACACAAATTTGCAAAAAGTGAGTAGCAAGCAAAATGATAAGCATTTATTTAAAAAAAATAGAAGCCAAAAGTGTTAGGTAATAAGGGATAAGGAGAAATGGAAAATTTTTTGGCAGTATTTCCCCTAATTTTTCAAGTTTTTTAAATTTTTAAATCAAAAAAAGAAAAAAAGGAAAGTAATAGTTGCTTACTTGTTTGATGAATTTATCAACTTTGAATCCTTAACATTCACTTCTCAAATCGTCTTCATGGTATGTTGGTGCTTCACTAGGTGAAATGGGCGAATAAGATAAAAAAATGACCAAAACAATTTGAAATTTCACTTAAAAAAACACGGTTGTTATGTCCATGTGCTAGAAGAGTTCAAGCTCAGGACTCAGGAGTCCAAGCTTGAGACTCAGCGAGTCTTGGAGCAGGACTCGACCAGATTCTATGCACCCAACTCTGAAACTCGTGAGTTTGGCGAGTCCTGCAAAGTACTCAGCGAGTCTCAAAACTATGGTTCATCTATGAGTTTGTAGTTTAACAATGTCTTATTCATGTACTTTACTAATTTTCAACTTTAGGCACTATTTTATTTTATCAATAAAATAGGGGGATTAGAAATGGTTCAGCTCTATTATGCAAGAAAATTAGGAGTTACATTGTGCATTCTTTTAGAAATGGTTTTTCTAGTTGCTTCTTATGGTTGGAGACTATAATTTGGGTGTTACTTTTTTTAATTGTATAGTGATATTGTATAATTGCTTTCATACAATTCTTTAAACTGAGTGTATATGAGGTTTATTTTTCTATAAATAGATCATAAACTTATGTTAAGAAAAAATACTAGTGAAGAATATACATTCATTTATATTTAAAGTCATGTTGGGTTCACCATGATCAGAAATTGAATAATTTATTGTGTATTTTTATGTGATTTACTGATTTACCTCAATTATGCGATGGTTTTTGTTTTAAATTAAAGATTTGTTAAATTCATCTATGGAAGTGGAAACAACTAAGCTCCTCATAGTGATAATTAATTTAGGTTTAGTTTGTCTTTCAACTCTTTAGAAGTTAGAGATCTTTGTTTAATCTATTGATTTATTTAAAATTATTCTTATTCAATATGCTGTGTTATGGTGGTGTAGGTTGGAACTGGTGCACGCTCAGAGAAGATAAGGACATACAACTACAAGGTTGTTAAGATGTTAGTTACTCATATAGATGATGCTTCTTGCAGTTGTTCCCTTTAAACTTTTTGGGTTTATAGTTTTAACTTGTGGGTGCAGTCAACAGCAAATACAATTACTGACTAAAGTAGCACCTAGTCATTTAAAGTAGGTTTATATTCTTGATTTATCATTTATTAGAGTTCATATTGTTGCCACAGGACAACCGAGTTAGTGATCACCGCCTAAAGATGAACTTTGATCTTACGTCCTTCCTTAATGGTGGCATCAATACAGCTGTGGAGGTAAACTTGTTTCAAACTAACATGGTTTGCAGTGCTCCTTATTGTATACTTGTCATATTAGAGAGAATATTGTATTAACATCTTGTACTTGTACAACATAGATCTTCACAAGAACTTATTAAGACAATGGGATAGCATAGATGTCCATATAACAAAGCATAAATGCCATATGTGTATCACAAGAATAGCACAAGATTTTGTTGAAGACCTTGATGATACAAGCAGCTAGGAAGAATATTGTTAGACTTAAATCTGTAACATATGTAATCAGGGTGCATTGATGGCTTTGGAACCCCTCCATTTATTACACAAACTAGACATGTCATGCTAGTCCAAGGTAGAGTCCATCCTATCTCACTACATATGAAATATAGCTAGGTACACAGGATGACCCCTTAAGCAATAAGAACTATCATTGTGGAAATTCTATTCTTTCCACCCTCAAATAAAATCCAAAAGGCTATAACAAATTAAGATATTGTAATGTCCCCAAAATTACGACACTAAAAGCCCTAACGTTGAAATACAAATGAATAAATAAAATGAATAACAATATAAATATCAAAAAAAGTATAGCTATAGATATTAGCAATTTAATATTTTTTAATTATAATTATCATAAGATAATATTATAATTATAATTGTCAAATATAATAAAATAAAAATTAACAATTTGAAATTATTATAATATAATAATATAAGATATATTAACATATTAATATAAACATAAACAATATATATATCAGAAATGGCAGCGATTCTATTCATAATATACAGTGATTATGTTCCATTTAAAAGAAGCGAATAATCTTAATAATTATGAGGTATAAGTGATGCAGCGATTACCATTAAGGAAGGGAGAGCATTATTATTGAAACCCAAAACAGCGATTCCTAAACCTGTCAAGAAGCAGTGATAAAGACTTATTAAGAGAGGCAGCGATCATAGGTAATAGTTAAGAAAAGCCACATGGGCATGAAGAGACACGATGGGTGCAGTAAAGCATACTTTCATAACTAAAAGTCATGACCCTCCACCTTATATGTTATAAAAGGATGATCGATCAATGTGTAGAGGATAGGAGTAGGAGAAATGAATAAAAGAATATACAACAGAAATTCTAAGGCAGAAAGTAAGTAGTATCTTTTAAATATAAAACCATCGATCATCTTCAGAATTATATTTATTATTCAGACAACAAATACTGCAGAATATTAGAAGGGAATATAGAGATCATCTTCAGAATTATATTTATTACTCAGACAATAAATACTGCAGAATACTAGAAGGGAATATAGAGATTGAAAACACAGATATATGAAGAGTGAATAAGGAGAGAAATAAGAGTAATTTCTGAGTATGTATGTCAACGAATGCATCAATATGATATAATCAGACTTGGAAGTAGAAATACAAGGCAAAGAAGAGATATATGAGGACATGACAGATCAATAAGGGAAGTAAGTTTATATATATATGTATATACATATACATATACATATATATGTATGTATATATATGTATATATGTATATGTATGCCTATACATATATACATATACATGTATATATAATATTATATATATATGTATATGTATATATATATATATTCGATTATGCATTAATGATGCTTTCAGCAATTATTAATATTTATTCGTAATTATTTATTGCATCTAATCTATTTGTTTCTCTTTAAGGAATATGTTTTAACAAAAGTGATTGAAAAGAGAGAATTGAGTCTGAGAGGAATAAGCATTCAAAAGCAGATCAGCCAGCAAAGACAAATCTCAGTTGCATAAATTATCTTGTGATTGCAGAATTGTGAAAGAATATATTTGTGATATGAATTTGATTAGTTTATTATGCACATATCTTCACCATGATGGGAGAAGGGAGAATTGCAAAAGGGGTATAGTGATGGGGCCCTCTTCTAGGTATGCCACCTGGAGTGGGGGGGGTGGGGACAAGATGAGCCCACATGGGCCAAGGGGTACTGCCTTTGTTACAAAGAGTGCTACCTTTGGGCTTGGGAGAATTGGGCTACTAGGATGGGACACCCTTTGTATCCTCACTCCCCTATCATGATGTAACAATATAGGGAGATCAATCATAAGGAGGAGGAAATGATTGGCAAGATGAGGGGATAACGGACAAATTAGAATCCTCACTAGGTAGGCCACCTCATATGAATGGCATGTGCCACATGAGGCCACCTCATATGAATGGCATGCGCCGCATGAGGCCTAGAGAGGCTAAGACACCCCATCGAGTCACTCTCTTCAATGCTCCCCCATGATTGAGCATCCCTAGGGTAACGTAATAATTGGATTAAAAAATTTACTATGGATTTACTAGTGTTTGATCATGATACTCTATTTGTGAAGTTATTATTGTAATTGATCTCTAACTTGTTTGCAAGGATTAAATCAAGCCAAGGCACCTTCTAAATCCATTGTTTGCTTGGGAAATTGATAATTTAGGGTAAAATCAGTAGAATAGAATAGAATAGAAGACTTTTAACGTCCACGAGACCAAAAGAAGGCCTATGGGACAGTGACCCCTGCTATTTTAGCATTGTGAAGCGCTGTTCTCCTGCCATTAAGTTTGATAATGAGCTCTCCCATTCTGCCCAGCCAATCCATGCTAAATAAATCTTGAAAATTTGCAGCTGTTAACCCATTTGTGTAGCTTCCTTTGATGTCACTATAAGCTTTACAATCTAGGATAAAATGTTTTTCTATTTCCACTTGCCCATCTGCACAAAAGATACAAACCCTCTCTTCCCAAACTTCTTTTGGCCTTTTCCATCTCCCCGTTTCACACCGAAGATGATGTGAGTTAGTCCTCAATTGTGCAATGAGAATCTTTGATTTCCACGGAATATTTGCCTCTATATATGCTTTTTGTTGATGGTCCAACTTGGGATTAAATTCTTCAACATAATATTTTTTCTTTCTCCCAACCGCTCTTGTCCACATAGCCTTGCGAAATTTTTCAACCACATATAACTTTAATTCCTTGCTATTATTAGAGCACTCGCTGAAATGAATGTTCCACTTGTTCATCCACTTACAATTTTGTTTCATCCATGCCTTTTTTCTCGGCCCTAAGACACCTCTAATAACAACATTTGGCCACCGATGAGCTTCCATCTGCTCAACCTTTTTCAAATATCTCAAAAGACTCACCATAGCGATGGCCTCAATAGGAATTGCCTTCGTTTCAGCAAGAAGAATCTCATAAGGAATTGAAGATTTGAGTTTGAATTTGCTTGTGATCAAACGCTTTTGAATTCTCTCTATTTGTGCCCACTTGATGTTAGAAGTGCTGCTAGCCCAAATTTCACAACCATAGAGGACCACCGGTATAACTAACAGCCCAAACAATATTTGAATAGTTTTCCAATCCCATAGCTCTGCCTCCCTGCACCTATTTTGGAGAGAAAAAAGAGCTCTCCACCCTCCCAAGGTTCTTTTCCTTCTGCAAGTTTCCCAACATAGCTTGTTGTTGAAGTCAATTCCCAAGTATTTATACTCTGTTACTTCTTCTAGGATAGTTCCCAATTATAATTCCTATTAGGGACATTACAGATTTCATGCTAGTCCCAGGTACAGTCCATGC
Source organism: Sequoia sempervirens (assembly GCA_007258455.2). NCBI lineage: Eukaryota > Viridiplantae > Streptophyta > Pinopsida > Cupressales > Cupressaceae > Sequoia > Sequoia sempervirens. Next base: position 162,346 of record VDFB02206174.1, read on the forward strand.
TAGCCCACTACATTTGAAACATAGATGAGTACAAAGGACTACCCCTTCATTAGTAGCAACAATCATTGTGGGAAATTTCCCCTCTCCACCTTTTAAGATAAAATCCGAAGGCTTATGACAAATTATGTATCCTTTGAATCTAGTTTTTTGCACCTGTCAAAATTCAAGTTAAGCAATAAGTGCATTGTATTGTCATTTATTTCTCCATTAGACAAATATTACCTATAAATAGGTGTATTCTCATTATATCCCTCGCCTCCCTCTCCCTTACCACTATTTTGTATATTTACTTTTCTTTGTAAATCTTGGCCAAGTATCTAATTAGCTTGTACTGCATTCTTATGAAAGATAATCTTGGATCACATTATTTAGTTTTACCCAGTCATGCTCTTGTGTACTCCATATTCATTACTCCACAACCTTGTCACATATTTTGAGGTTATGGGCCACCCAGTTACTTTGAGAGGGATTTGAACATGGATTATCCTCTTATTATTGCCTCCCATTACCATTACACACTGACTCCTTGGAACCCCTTTGTACATTTGTCGAGTTTTGCTAATTATTAGTTTGTTTTAAGACCCTTTTATTGTATCATATGAATGTGTTGGCGTTTCAATTAGCACCTCTGAAGTGCTTATTGGAAATAGACAGCTATCGCAAGTGTGTAGTAACTGCTCTTCAAATTATGGAGGGGAAGTTCCCTCTTGTTTGCTGATGTTTGTGTAAAAAGTAAAGTAAACTACTATTCCTATCTTTTTACTCAGCGGTAGGACACAAGGGTGCATAAACACAATGTGTTGCAGCTAAGGTTTTCTCTGGTTTTTGCAGATCTTAACTACAACTAGGCTAGCTTTTAATCTATCCTATCTCCTCTAGATAAACAGAGCAAGAGAATATAGGAGCGGGAATGGAATGGTTTGATCACTTAGATGAACTTGTCTCTTAGGATGCATCTGAAGGCTCTGAACTTCCAAATTTATACAAAAATAGAATCCATGCAAATGATGGTCAAACGGTAGGCTAGATCTCAGGATTCCCAAGGAGGTACCAAGACCTTTCCAAGGTGTAGGCTGAAAAGTAGACTACTAGAAACAACAAAGAACGATAATCTAATTGAAGAGCACAAAAGATTTACTGAGAGGGGGAGGGGGGTGAATCAGTAAATCAATCACAAACTTTTATTTCTTAATCTTTTTAAACTTGTTACAATCAACCTTTTTGATTTGAATCAATTTCCCAAAGTTAACACTACTTTATTGAGATAATAATTTTTGTCAAAGTAGGCACCAACTTACAGATTTACAACTAGATGATTTAGTAGAATGAAGCCTACAAGGAACACCTAGACGTCTATAAATTTAGTAGACACCTACCTACAAGGAGCACCAACCCCTAATGCAAGGCACCAAACCTTGACTTGATGGATGTAAGATGACTGCCTTCAATCAGATCTGCACTGTCCCTATCCTCCAATCCGCTTTATGTGATGAAAAATATCACCCTAAATCCACACAAGAAGATAGAACTCTTGACTGAACTGCAAGTCTTCAATTACAACAACCACACTAGCAGCCTTGTCTTGGATGTCCTTTATAATCCTTGCTCAAGATACACCTTTCTGATGAAGGGATACATCTGTTCTTGTGTCTCTTCTAAAATCTGCCTTTTCATAATAGAATTAATCTATTTTAATTGTATCCAATAAACTAATATTCATCCCTTCATTAATTCAAATTTATATGAATCGATATACACCATTTCAATAGATCGAACCTCCCTTAATTAAAAAAACACGTCATTCTAAACTTGTTCCTTTTAATCGTGCCTTCTTTTATTTACTTGTATTTGTTCTAAGGAAAGCGTCTTTTCATAAAGCAAATTAACTCATGCCTTTTCAGATTTGAATATTTCTTAACTCATTCGTTCTTTTGCAGCCGCTTATAGGAATACATCTTTTTAGAGATCTTTTTGAGAAAGCATGTCCTTTTGAAAAGTTATCTACCCTGAAGATACCCGTCCTGAATACATACGTCTTTTTGAATAGTCGTATGCTTCTATTCTTTCATATTTTGAGAGACGCGTATATTTTCAGAGACACGTATGTTATAAAGAACACGTCTTTTGGAGTTGTGGATGCGTCCATTTGTTAAGTTTATGTCTTCATAAAATAAGTCTTAAAACACACGTCTTTTCATGAGAAGACAAAATTCTGCATTCCTCTTGAAAGAAACTTTTATATTAAACGACTTTTATATCAAGCCGCTAATGTTTCATACGTATTTTGTGTCTAATATGTGGTTTGATGTTTCATACGTATTTTGTGTCTAATACGTGGCTTTTTATTTTATTCTTCATTCGTATTTTATTTTAACCAAATATCGTTTGTTTCTTTAACAAAGAATTATGTCAAAGAAATACGAGCTGCTGTAACCTGCTGTAACAACCTGAAAGATGTTCAAGATTATTTGAAATCTGAGCATAAATGAGAGTTCACAAATTTGACATCAATGACAATCCTTCTAACACTAACTCTCTAAATTCCCAAGGAGAGACAATGCTCTTTCTAAGGTGTAGATCGAAAGATAGATTATTAGAACAACATACAATGACAAACTTTACTTCACGGAAGCTGTCTGTTTTCAATAAGCACTCCAGAGGTGCTAATTGAAACGCCAACAAAATGCAAGTGTTAAAGCTTTTATTATAAATCTTAATAAGTAGACCATTCCATTAGCCGTAAAAGGTTACAAATAGGGTAAATTATAGGTCTCATAAAAAAATATTTAGATTAAAGTTAAGTGTTATTTGGGATGGAGGTATTAGCTGCCCCTAAAAGGATAGTTGAAGCTACCAAATGTCTTTCAAGTCTATGAATATGAAACATGTAACCGAGAATCAAGCTTTTGTCAGGTGAGCTCAACCCTTGGGGCTTGATGGTATCAAACTTTGCAATGGTTCCAAGTGATGCCAACAAGCACCCTTAGCACATCTTCACCATGTAAGTCACATTCTGTGAAGTTCATTCTGCTCCATCAGAACAATTTGTGGTGTGCTTAAGTATACCTTTCTATGGGCTTAAATGTGTCATATTGTTAGGCACTAATTTTAAACCAACATTGGGTCAAATGACTTGTTTTAACAGCAACAAGAATATCCAACATAAACAAAACATAAAGCTAAGAACTGAATTTTTATTTTGATTAAAAAAAAAAAAATTAATATAAAAGGATGATATAAAAACCCTTAGTGGACCTCAGGTAAAAATCCATCTGGGAAGAAAGACCTGAAGATAAGTACTTGCCATGAGAAAAACGATTTGAGATAGGACTAAATAAATAGACACATACAACAATAGAGAAAACTGAAAAGGTAACTGAACTAGCTATATATAGGTAAAAGAGAGCAATGACTATTAGATATCATGCTAGAGATCAGTGATGCATAGGGTGCATAAGATATAACAATGCATCTTCAGGCTGGTCCATTAGGATGGACATGTTGTCTTGGTGCATCATTTGCTAGTAGCCATAGAATTGTACTTGTGGTGGATCCATCTCCCCAAATTGCATTTTTCTTAAGTAGGTGGATGATGGTGCAGCAGTCACCCAGGATAATCCAGAACATGAAGAATCTCCATAGCATTGGCTGCAAAGTGAGATGTGATTTTTTTTCTATTATGCTACATAACCTTGGCCAGCTAGAGATTGTCTTTTGGTAGTGAGAAGCTCTTCTACTGCCTAAGCTTGACTTTGAAGGTTGATAAAGTTGTGTCTTGGAAAATATAATAACTTGGTCTACTTCATGAGGCAATCTTGTAACAAAGTTGGTTGGATTTTTCTCTTGGATGTAAGCAACCGAGAGAGATGCAAGACATTGAAAATTTGTCTCTTTTTCTTTTATCTCTATCGCAGCGAAAAGCTCTTTGTTGGGCCCAATCAATAATTTTTTTGCTTCATTAAGGAATTTTGTAAAGAGTAAAAAGTTTTGTAAAAATTGTCGTCAAAAGTCAAAATTTCTAAAAATAGAAAGTTTCTAAAAATAGACTTGAGTTAGGGTTTTCTGGGTTTGTTGTCGAATGGATGCTGGCAAAACTTTCTAAAAATCGAAAGTTTCTAAAAATAGAATCTTTGTTTGGAGGGCTCTAACTGATTTTGATTGGTTGAAAATACTCCCCATTCAAGATGGTTCTATCAGAATCGTCAAATCATTAGTATTTCTCTAGTGGTTCAATTTTGCTTTTTCAGAGGGAAAAGCATGAGCTCTGAAGTCATCGATGGAGGAAGGTTAGTTGCCAGGTGTCAGATTCAAGGTCTCAAATGCTGCACAGACAACAACGAACAGTGAACGATGCATGCAAAATGGTGAATGGAGAAGGCAAAGAAAAAGTTAAAATTTGTGAAAATTTTCCTAAATGCTAGGCGCCTCTGTCCAAGAAGGGTGCCTAGGATTTAATGCCTTAGTCAAATTTTGCCATTTTTGGAAAACGTGCAATTTCCTCATTAGCTCAATTCAATTGTGTAGAGAAACAGTCAAAAGTAGATTTTAGGGCTGGGAAAAGCAGGAGATCACCTCAGTTATGTTTAGGCTCCTCAGTTGACTCATCATCCAGTGTCGAGGGTTTGTCATATAGCAAAAAATTGAGATCGAACAATGGCATTTTATGGAAAAAATGAAGAAAACCAAAGCAAAATTTGAAAATCATCAAAAAATGACTAAGTTTGGGATGGTTAGGCTCCCCTGTCAAGGAGAGGCGCCTAGCTTCTCAACACTTAGTTTATTTTTCACCCGTCTAGAAATTTATCAAACTCCTTCGTCAGCCTAGTTCTCATTCTTAGAAAATTGGTCAAACGCAGTGTCGGGGGTTGGCACAGGGTATAGTTCATCTCAGATATGATCAGGCTTACCTGATTAACTGCCTTTCAGTCTCTGTTGTTCACCAACTGGCAGGAAACGATGCCCAAATTGGGGACACTGGCTCTTGGCGGAAACATGCAAAGCAAAATTTGAAAATCATCAAGATTTGGCTAAGGCATGGGAGGTTGGGTGCTCCTTTCAACCAGGGGTGCCTGGGATTTAATGTCTTAGAATATTTTTGATCCCGACGTGCCTTCTTTCTAGTTCAACCTCTGTTGGTAGTTTCAACAGCTTGCAAACTCAAACCAGATGGTGTCGGACGTCGGTATGAAGCTAAGGATCACTTTAGCAGTGGTCAAACATGAGATTGCCATGGTCAAATAAATTTTATAAGTTGGCAGCGTCAGATTGCCGGATCGTCGAAGTCGAAGGTAGGCCTCACCAGAAGCAGGAGCAAGTGAAAGTTGAAAAATGGAGAAAAAATGGCTAACTCTGGCGCTGCTAGGTGCCCCTGTCCAGTCAAGGCGCCTAGCATCTCATGCCTTAGTCATTTTTCAGCTTTCATTGTTCGTTGTTCAATAACACATCCTCACACATGTGCTTTTTTTCCCTACAAAGGAGGAATTCATTGTTGCATGTGCAAACAGACTCAGATTTTTGCAAACGAAGTTTCAAGATTTTAGGGCTTTGTGAAGAAAGTGATTTTTCATCTTCAAACTCTATTTAAGAAGGCTTTTGGCATTCATTCTTCATATTTTGTAGGTTGGCATCCAGAGGAAGAAAGATAGAATTTTCTTCTCATCAAGATTTGGAGGTTCAAACAGAGTGCTTTTTCAGCATTTTTCGTGGATTAGGGATTGGAAAGCATAGATGCACGCTTTTTCATGGTCCAATCTTCTAGGGCATCACATTTCAGAAACAGGTGGTTAGCTTTTTCAAATTTCATTGATTTGTGTAGAAACCCTAGTTTCCCCGTTTCCTCTGTATCTGATAGTTTTAATGTTTTTTGAAGGTTTTGCAAATTTCTTGTCGTTTCTAGGGTTTTAAGCATAAAGTGCCAGATGGCGTTTTTGCATGTAATTAAAAATAGATTCTATAAAATTCATACAACTTCGTAAATAACAAACCCTAGTGCAAATACTGAAATCAGACCATTTATTAGCCCTTTGCAATGATTACATTAGTGATCTGATAGCATGCAACAAAAGAACAATATTATTTAAAAACCTGATTTTTGACTCTTGCTGCAATTAATGACTGCTGAGATGGTACGACTACAATAAATGATTGTTCCTCCTCCAGTCAGATGATCCTCAAAGCCTCCAGCAAACCTAGCGCTCCAAGGTTGTCAGAACCCTGGTGGTTCTCTGAATCAAACACTGATTTGTTTTTTGTGTTGTTTTTGCAATTTTCAATTTTTTTGATGTTTTTGAGGTTTTTACAGACAAAAGTGAAATTTGCGATTTTTCTAGAATTGCTTGATAAATTCATAAAAAATACATAAAAGCATTTAATGTTCCAAAACTTGCTCAAGAACCAAGGCGCATCATTATATTCAATTTCCAGATCATCTACAACGCCAAAAACTGAAGGTAGGAAACAATACAAGAAATTTTTAAATAAAAACCTGGTATTTTAATGGCGGCTGCTGTAACTGGTAATGGTACGGCCAGATATTAATTAAGATCCCCTCCGGCATTATATTCAATTTCCAGATCATCTACAACGCCAAAAACTGAAGGTAGGAAACAATACAAGAAATTTTTAAATAAAAACCTGGTATTTTAATGGCGGCTGCTGTAACTGGTAATGGTACGGCCAGATATTAATTAAGATCTCCTCCGGCTTGAATCTCAAATGCAAATGTGCCAGAAAACCAAGCGCCCACTGTGAAATCACTGAATAACAGATAATGAAAGCGTCCCCTCAGAAGAATGATAAGTACGGCCTGGAAAGTGCAATAGTACGGCCTGCTGCAGCATTAATGAAAGGTACGGCCTCCTTGGGATTCGTGCCTAATCACTGGTAAAGGGTAATGAATGAAATCGCCCTGTTCCTCTGATGGTTTCCCCTGTAAATCTCTGAATTAAGAACTGGTTAAGCTCAGCCTGTGACTTCTGGATGAAATCACCAAGTGCAAACTTCAGCTGGTATTTCACAGCCTCAGACTGCCTGATCTCTGAAGAGGTTACGTTCTTCAGAAACGATCGTCTGCCAGAAACCCTAGGGTTTGCAAACTCCGAAGCTCAGATGCTCAGTAGACAAAATTGAATAATAAACAAGATAGTTCGATTTTGCCTGTGAAGAGTAATATATTCTCTCTTGAAAAGTTCGACCTAATCCTTCATTAAAATAATCATTTAAATAAATGATTTAATTTTCACTTTCGAACTTAGGAAAAATGATTAAATAATTGGCGTCCACTTTTAATGAGCATTAAATACTCATTAAGTCACATTATAATAATATATTATAAAGTATAATTAAATACTTTATAATTGAGCCAATTAATTAAATATTTTAATATTTCAATAAAGTGACTTTATAATAAAGACAAATTATTAAATATTTAATAA